>PVLD010005042.1:35754-117341 GCA_004027595.1 Dinomys branickii | reverse complement strand
CATACAAAGAATTAAAAAACATGTACCTGTCCAAATTCAAAGACCCAATCCTGAAATGGGCATCTGAGATGAATACACACTTCTCAGATAAAGAAATACAAATGGCAAATAAATATATGAGAAAATGTTCCACATCCTTAGTCATTCGAGAAATGCAAATAAAAACAACATCGAGATTTCATCTCACCCCAGTAAGACTTGCCAGTATGAAAAAATCATCCAATAACAAATGCTGGTGAGGCTGTGGAGAAATAGGGACTCTATTATACTGCTGGTGGGAATGCAGACTGGTGCAACCACTATGGAGAGCAGTTTGGAGATTTCTCAGCAAACTAGGTCTAGAAGTTCCATTCAAACCAGCTATTCCCCTCCTGGGTATTTTCCCAGAAGATCTGAAAACATCATATCACTCTGATACATGTGCACCCATGTTTATAACAGCGTAATTTGTAATAGCTAAAATGTGGAAGCAACCCAAGTGTCCATCCACAGAAGACTGGATTAAAAAACTGTGGCATTTTTATATAATGGAATATTATTCAGCTATAAAGAAAGACAGTTTTGGGGTCTTTGTAGGCAAGTGGTCAAAACTGGAGTCCATACTCATAAGTGAAATAAATCAGCGGTACATCAGCAGGCAACGTATTGTATCACTGGTGTAAGAACCTGAGGGTGGAATATAAACTAAGAGACATGAAGCAAATCTGCTCAAAAGCAAAGAACAGATGGGACGAGGGAAAGGAGAAAAGAAAGAGGCAAAAATGTATGTATGTATATATGTATATACATATGTGCAGGAGGGCTAACATGGTTCTACTATTATATTATATCACTTAATGCTAAGGAATAGTTGATGACAGGTTATTCAATCAATCTTGTATGTCTGTATGTGTTATCCTGAGCACACACTTTGAAGATATCAATTTGCAAAGCAGCAACTACTGTTGGTTTTCTGATGCTTTGTCTATAATTCAATTCTGATCTTACTGTTATTGTGCTACTTTGTGCCTCTTTGTTAATGCTTTCCGGTTTCTTTTTTTTTTTCTGTTGTTGAGTTGATTAATTGTTTGACCAATTTTGCATGTCTGTATCTGTGTCCGTGAATATACACTTTGAAGATATCAATAGGTAAAGCAACAACTATTGTTGAGTCCACGTCACTTTGTCTGTAAGTCAGTTTTGATTGTACTATTTCTTATGCTACTTTGTGTCTGTTTGTTAATATGTTTTTGTGCTTTTACTTTTAAAATAAAAAAAAAGAAACACATCTTCCCAGTGCCCAAAAAGGAACCCACACTATCTGCATATATCTAAGGGTGTTGAGGAAGAAACAATGGTAGCCAAAGCCACTGAATTGCATACCTTCCAAGGCTGTTCCATATAAACAGCCTGCAAACATGCTGCTGTGTCCAAGAAGCAAGTCTGTGGCCTTTTCAATTCTATCAGTCACTCTAAATGACCACAGGAAACTAAAAATATGGTGGGTGAAAGGGATCTCTTGAGAATAAGGATGTGAAACCAAATGTCAACTTATTCACAGCCACAGACTTAGAAGCCCTAATATAGCAACATGAGGAGACCAATTGCCCTGCACACCCACACTCAGAGCAAAGAAACAGAGATGCGGGTGGCAAAACAGTCTAGTTAGGTGTTCAAAGACTGACAAGAGAGAAGGACAAAGATCTAAGCATCAGCCATAAAGAGATATACAGGGTACTGCTGTGGGCATTGTGAGTGCAGGAGGAGAATCCTGAGATAAACACTGTCTTCCAGGATTGTCTGAGGCTTTGTCTTTGTGTCAGATTTATTGAGGAATAACTGACAAATACAAGTTGTCTATATTCAAGGGGTGCAGTATGATGGTTTGATATATGTATACACTCTACATATAGTGATTGCGATATTCAAATTAATCAAAAGGTCACCACCACACACAACCACATAACCTGTGCGTGTGTGGTGAGAACACAAGATCTACACTCAGGCTGCGGTGTGGCTCAGAGCAGTGGCCTGGCATGCACGAAGCCTGTGTATTGGATCCCTGGGACTGAAAAGCAAAACAAAACAAAAACCCTATTACCTCTTAGTAAATTCCAAGTATTCACTGCAATATTATTAACTATTGTCTCTATACTGTACATTAGTTCTCCAGAACCTAATCATCTTTTAATTAAAAGTTCATTTGCTTTTACTAATATCTCATTTTACCCATACCCCACACCCCAGAAACCAACATTCTACTCTCTACTTCTCCTGCTTGGACATTTTAAGAATCTACTTCAGTGAAATCATGCAGTGTTTGTCTTTCTGTGCCTGATTTATTGCACTTAACATAATGTTCTAACTTCATCCGTGTTTTTGCTAATCATAGGATTTCTTTCTTATTTATGGCTCAGTAATAGTCCGTTACAAAGCCAAATGTCAGTTATTCACAGTAATAGGCTTAGAATTCCCAAGCTAGCAAGAGGGGGAGATGGATCCCACACCACACACCTGAATTCAGAGCCAAGAGAAAAGGGTGCTAGAGAAAGAAGGAGAAGTCTTTATTTTCTTTATCCTTTAATCCACTGATGGACACTTAGATTTATTCTGTATCTTGCTATTGTGAATATGTTGCAGTGAACAAGGGAGTGCAGATACTGATTGCATTTCCTTTGAATACATGCCAGTGGGGTTGCTGTGTCGCACCGTAGTTGTAGTTTTTATTTTTTGAGAGACTATTATACTGCTTACTGTAGTGCCTGAGTCCAAATTTGGATTAAATTCCTTCTGGATGCAAAATCTCTGCAGCTCTAAATTAGCTACAAAAATGATGAATCCCTGACCAACTTCCCAAGTACTCTCAAAAGCCTTTCAGCCTTGATTAGCAGTGAATTATTTTAGTAGCAAACAAGCCAGATCCTTAAGAAAGTTGCCCCACTCTTTTGCCAACAGGCCTGAAAGTCTGAGAAAATCCTGGAAGTAGACGTCACAGAGCCTTGTAAAGGAGCTGTGGTCCCTTTGCCTAAGACCTGGCTCTATTCCTACTTTCATGTCCAGATAGCCTTTCTCAGTGGCCGTCCCCATATTTTTCCTTCCCTTGTTGCTGAGACAGAACACCCGACACCCACAATTTAGCTTGGTTCACAGTTTCAAGGGATTCAGTGCACGGTGTTCTGGATCCAGCCAAAGACGTCATGGGGGAAGAGCATGTTGAGGCAAAGGTACTTAATTCATGATGGCAGGGGAGAAGCCAGGGAATACTGCCAAAGAGGGATTGAGTGAGGCTATAGAGTCCCCATGCCATACCTCCACTACCCACCCAGACACACCCAGGAGCATGCTTTACTAAACTGCTAAGCATTTCTTAACTCAATGAAGATGATATATCAGGATTAGCAGTCACAGCAGAAATCTTCGTTTTAACACTATGTAAGATAAAAGGACCATGTCAGTGGAGCTGGCCATGGCCATCCAGAGAACCCTACTGTGCTCCTCACCAGCCCCGGCCTTCACCCTAGAAACTCAGTGTAGTCACTGAGGGTTGGAGAGGGTAATCAGGATACTGATGTCCTTTCACCTGCAGGCACACTTTTGAGCTGACACTCCTGGACCAGCAACACATCTTCCAACCTCTGGGGAGAGTTTCAGATCCCGGTGCACAATGTACCACCTGTGGACTTGCAAATAATTACTTTCAGCTATAATCAGGCTTAACCCTAAAACGGTGTCACTAAGAACCCATATATTCTTGAGCAGGGCGCTCTCTTGGGTATGATGGAGCTTGTGGGTTCATCCACCCTCAGGGGGAAACCATCTGAATGAGTCATCAGAGTGATAATGTGCTATGGGCTTTGGATAAAAATAACTAGTCCCTATAAGGGCCAAACCCAATGCCCTGATATCATTAGACCACAGTCTTTCCAACGGAATATCTGTTTAGTGCATGAATCAATTCATTCATCAAGCACTGTGACCTCATACTGCATGTCAGGCCACATGCTTGGAGTCCTGCACACAAAGTGGATAGAAGAGGCTGTCACACAGTGGCTAACTGTGCAAACAATGATTCCTATAGCATAGTAAGAGCAAAATGCAGACATATGATGCACGCTATGTGGAAACGACTGCTCTGCCCAGAAGAAAGGAGGACAGCAGGGGCCGAGGGGTAACCGAAGAGTCTGCAGAAGGGCAGTACTGAGGTGTGGTAGGGTTAATGGAGCCGGCCAGGGCCCAGGAGCAGCAGAAAGCCTCCCAGCCTCCAGGACTGGTCATCAAGGTGGAGAAGTATAGAATGCCAAGTCCTGCTGTGGCTATAGCTGTAGAGGAAGCTTCTTTTAGGACTGGAGCTCTGGGAGAGAAAGTAAGCGCTGCACAGCTGCCTGAGAAGACAGGAGCACTATGGGTTTTTCTCTCATCACCTGCTAATGCACAATTCACAGCTGAACTCAGTCGAGACCTGGCAAAATGCAGGTTGGGTGATAGGCTTTCAGGCACAAATCAAGGAAGAGAAGGGTGAGAGTCACCTGGAGGAGAGAACTGAATTCCCAGAAAATGGTGGTGGGGTTTGAAGCTGGACCGGCAGAAGAGAGAACATATATACTGAGAGGCATCAGTGAGGCGGGCAGTAGAAAGATGCTTAGAGGTTGAGAAGCTGTGACCCTTGGTGTCTGGAGCTCAGAATAGGCATGCACAGGGTGCAGGCAGCAGGCAGGAGAGGAGCTGGGAATGAGACTCTCAGTACAGACAGGACTTACAGACGTGGTGCCGGGGTCGCTCCAAGTAAGCACCACCCTAGTTGCATGGGGAAACATGACAATTCTGTTTGGCTTTGTGTTTAATTCAGAGTAGTGTTGTGTAGCATTTATTTCAGGGTAGTATCTTTCTCTTCAGCACACAGCTAACTCCATCACAGGAGAACTAAAAGGGAAGAGATTAGAGATCAGGAGACCAAAGAAAAAGTCATTCCAGTAACTGCAGCAAGAGATGGAAGGATTTGAACCATGGAAGGAAGATTGGAAAAAAGTGATGTGAGGGGAGAAACCACTGTAACATGGCCACAGCAAAGCCTGGTGACAGAACAGAAAGTGTCTGCGGTCTCATCTCATGACAGACTCATGATGGAGAGCTGTATCACAAGTAGTTCTCTGGTTGTAGGCATCTCAATTCCCCTTGGTTATCAGTCAGCTTCCCATAACCATAATAAGATAACTGAGACAGACCTCTTATCTTTAAAAAGTTCTGTTTGGGCTCACAGGTTTGGAGGTTCCAGTTCTTGGGTGACAGGTGCTGTTGCTTTGGCCCTATAGTGAGGCATCGCATCACAGATGGAGAACGTGGTGGAGCAAAATCACCCACCTCGTGGCTGAGAAATGGAGAGTGTGAGGAGCAGGCTGGGGCCTCACCATCCTGTTCAGGGAGGGCTCACTCTGTGACCTAAAGACTGTCCAACAGCTCCTGCTCTTGAATGTGCCACCAACTCACTGTGCCACTTGGGGACCAACTCCTGGATGTTTAGGGTATGCTTGCCAACAATTTCGACACTGGGGACCAGTTTTGTGGAAGGTAGTTTTTCCGTGGATTGGGGCGGGGAGTAGCTTGAGGATGGTTCAAGCACGTTCTATATATTGTCTTCTTTATTTCTGTTATTACATTATGAACTTCATTTCTATTATTATCTCCTCAGGGCCTCATAAGTCTCACAACCTCACTTGCGCTTCCCATTGGACAGGAAGCCAAGTGCAGGTGTGACGCAAGTGATAGGGGCGGCCGTAAACACAAGGGCAGCTTCACTCGCTGCCCCCTTCCCACCCGCCTACTGCTGGGAGCCCAGCTTCTAACAAGCCGGGGACCCCTGCTCTAGGAGACACATACACAAACGCCAGCACCTGCGAAGCCGTTGGGAGAGTAATGCTGGCACCTCACAGCTTACCAGGATCCGCCAGGCTCCACAAGTACAGGTCCTTCAAGGAAGCAAGAGACTGGGGTCGCTGTCACGGTTCACGGACCCCCATTGATGAGAACAGTTCTAGGGCACCATGAACTTGCAACTAAATGAGTCAGCTCACACTTCACAAATCCAGAGAACGGTGACCCAGGTCCCTGGGATCTGGTGAGGTGGGTGATTCCCACCAAACCCTTCCCAGGACCCCTTCTCTGTGATCTGCATTTCTGGAGCTCGGATCTCTGCAGCATAGTCATCAATTCATGAGCCTGATCCCCCAGTTGCTATTTCCTTCAGTAATCGAAACAAGTCAATAACATCTACGTTACACAGTAAGAATCTCTGCTCCATCTCAGTACGCGGAAAGAGTGCAAAGTGGCATTTTTCCAGCAGGGGGCGCCAAAGGGCTGTGTTTGAGACTCAGCAATGCCCTGATGGAAAATGCTTCCCTTTTCAGATTCAGCTGTTACCAGAGACCTTGAAGGCTTCTTTATTGGACACAAGTCTACTGTGACAGAACAGAGCAGAGGGCCTGAAGCCACAGGCATTGTGATGAATGGAAATAAAACAGGACAATTATCATCACAGTGTTGACATGTGCTCACCATCCCAGTGGTGACCTCCATCATTGCAGGGCTTTCTGAAGGATGGTCTCATAGCTGTGTGGAAGCCAAAAACCCGTCTGGTGGCATAAGATGGAGAAGCCAACATTTCTGGAAACCCATTGTCATACCAGCTCAGAGCACATACATTTCAGCACACGGTAGTTAGCTTGTTTTGATGTTTAGGGCTCCAGGTCCAAATTCTGGAGGTTTTTGTCACTCATGTTACCTGGCTTAGGCGTTTTAGAAAAAAGGAAAGAACATGTAGGTGGGAAAAATATTGGAAATTGTTGACTTCCTCCCTTTCATCTAGTAATTACAAGTGAAGTTAACGGAACACTTAATACTGTGACAGCACTGTGAATGATTTTCTCCCTGCGCTGGAGCAAGCCCTTGGTACTTTCGTCTGGGAAAGGAACAGAAAGGATGGTTCCTTGGTTGACATGTGTCAGGAAGAAACCAGGAAATTGAGTACTTTTTTGACAACCTACGTGGAAAACCCAGCTGCCCTGTTGAGACACGGCAAACAGACAAGGCTCCTCACAGTACAGATGGTGGTCAGGAAATTGTCCATCCCTGACCGGAGGCGGCAGGAGTTGCAGGGGGTGAGGTGCTGTCACTGTGACTTTTAGGGTTTCCTTTGGGGTCAACTTCCTAAAAGCCTGGGGCTGGCATTCTCAACTCAGACTGGGCACTGCTGCCCTGCAGGACCTTCATCTACATCTGGGTGGGCATCGCACTTAACATTCAAAAATATCTCACTTAACATTCTTGATATTCTGTAGTCTTCCCCTGTTCTCCAGGTAGTAAGCTCTTACTCTTCAGATGGTCCTCCTGGCCATGATGCGGGTGACCCTTGAAGGGATGACGCGCCCCCCGCAGGTTGACCTTGGATCAGGCTCCTCACGTCCTTTCCCGCCCACTCCCACGCTCCCTCCACCAGAGCACAGTACTCTCATCTGGCTCCCTGTCCTACGGGTTGTCATTTCAGAGCTTATCAATATCTAGCCTCCATGGGTGCCACGGCTTTGCCTTGCTTAAAAAGACGGATCTGGCAGGACTACAAGTCAAAACATTTCTCTGTCCAGATCTTGCTGACCAGGACTCAATTATCTCTGACCTCTTGAACATGTTAAATGCTTTGTATTATTGTGGAATAACTGCATACTCATGACCTGAAAAAAATAATGTTTTACACACAGGCAAGAAACGAGAGAATTGTCCTTCCCCTGCCCTCCAATCATAACTGTGGTTACTACTTCCTTGCTTTGTTTTCCTCACGGTTAGCAACACACCATAAAACAAATGTTTATGATTCTATTATTAATTTATTTAACTTTAACAGAAAATAGTATCTACTCTACATCACAGATGCGGAATGTGTTGCGTTCTGCAGCCTCAGACTTCCTGTATCCTGTCTATCTCCTAATTTTTATTAATGATATTATTTTTCTGGCAATTTTTGTGTTATTAAATAGTACATAAAAGTATTTTAGACCTAAATTATACTTAGAGTTTGAAGATTAATAAGTAGCTTTAATTCTGGACCAGTATCTGTTAACCCCCTCTGTGAAAGGTGAGGAATTTCATGTGGGTTTTTGTTTGTTTTTGCAGCACCAAGGATTGAACCCAGGGCAGTCATACTGGATTCCATCCACAGCCCTTTTTATCCTTTGTTTTAATAAGATAAAGTCTCTCTAAGTTGCTAAGTTGCCCAGACTAGACTCAAATTTTCCATCCTCCTGCCTCAGCTTCCCAGAGAGCTGGGATTACAAGTGTGTCTCACTGCTGGAATATGATGTGTTTACCCTTTTCTCTGTCCCTCAAAATCCCAAATTTGTGTGTTATTTTCTCAATATCAATAACAAGCATGCTCCATGCCATAGCATACCTTCTAGCTAAACTTTAATACTAATTAGACACAAGAAAATGCCCCCAAACAAGCTGATACCACCTTTCTTTTTTCTTAATATCTCCACCTCTCTTAGGTAATAGCAAATTGAACTGTTTGATATATCTTCTAACATTAGGGAAAAATGAAATTAGTAAAAACACCTGCCGTGGATGTAGAAAGGAAGAGATGCTTCCGCTTCATCATCGTCAAGGTGGCCGCAGGCGCCAGCTCCCTCTGTTCTTCCTCATCACTGTGCAGTCACAGTTTGGCCCGGCGGACACTGTTGAGGGGCCCCAGACCCACACGGCGCCCACCCTGGGAGGAGGGACTGGGGATGAGAGTGCAGCACGGCTCTGTGAAAGCCTCACAACACAGCATCCTCTTAATGCAGCTTCTGCAGGTGCATGGGATAATGTGGCATAATGTAATTCCAGCATTCTGGGAGGCTGAGGCAGGAGACTCACAAGTTTGAGCTCATCCTGGGCAACACAGTGACTTAGAAAGGCCCCATCTCAGAATAAAAGGTGGGCCAGGGACAAAGCCCAGTGTGGAGACCGGGGTTCAATTCTAGTATTGAAAACAAGAAGGAGTTCATAGCCAGCTTGGCCCTTTACCTTCTAGCTGTATAGAGAGGGAAAAAATGGATGTTTTAGGTTTTTGGCTCATCAGTAGAATTCTTTTGGAAAGTTGGGAACAATGAGAGACCTCTACTAACCAATAAATGGCACTTTTTTTGTTTTTACAGAAAGGAATCCTAAAACATGGCATCATCTGTTCCCTGTAGTTATAGAGATACGGTGAGCTAGCCTAAAACAAGATTACACCTTAGCATTAAAAAATGCTAAATAATATCTGTTTGAACAATCCATATGCAGCTGAACTTACAAGAAAGTCCACAGGGGTCTGAAATGACGGTCTTGAGAACTGGAAGAGGGACATTCCTTTACTCCAAGCCCGGGGAGAGATGGAGGCGAGGATCTCACCTATGAGAAGCCGTAACAGTGGGAGGCTTTGGGAACACAGACACCGAACAGAGGACGGGGATTCAGAAGGTGACTCTGAGAACCCTGCCCTCAGCCATGATCCTCAAGCTGCAGAGGACAACAAACCTAATAAAAAGTGACTATAAATCTCTGTCCAGAGAGTGGGCATGGAGATTTGCCTCTCCTTGGAGTCCTGGGTGGGATAAGGCTCCCATGAGAAAGGTAAACACCTCAAGGCTGTGCAGAAGGAGTCTGATGTCTAAAACACATGATGTACATGGTGGAGAAGGAGACCAGTACAGACACTGGTCCTGGGCCACAGAGCTCACCCTGAGGCCTCTTACAGAAGCCAAAGCCCATGCTGGTCCACAGGGTCCCCAGAGCCAAGGGGCCCTGATGCCCATTTAAACAGCGCTGGAGGAGGTGAGTGAGTGCACAGCGAGACTCCACAATCTGCCCTGGGCAAGGGGAGAATGTGCTAAACACCTGACACAACTAGTAAGAGACATGGTACTTGAGGGGTCTTTACCCATTTGTGCTTCCCCTGAACAGGACTGGCCTCTCTGCAGGGGAGGAGTTAGAAGACCATAGGAACCAGGCACCTCCCACTCAGCACCACCTTTCCTTTGACAGATGGAGGCACTGAGTCCTAGGACAGTTTGGCTGTGTGTGAGACGGTGGCGAAGCAGGAGAAGAGCTCAGCTTTCTAGAACCACAGTTGGGCTCTTACATTGTAGTACTGGAGGTGGTGGTAGGGAGTGAGATATGGCAGTGGCTCTGTGTTAGCCAGAAATCACAGCACTCATTTGCACAGCTTTAGACACAGAAGAGCGCACACAGTGAAAGGATTTATGGTTGGCTGGAGCCTCTTTGGAGGGACACAAGCTGAGTTCCATTGGCTGATTGTTACAGTTCAGTTCTAAAAGTCCCCAGAATCTCAGGTGTTTGGAAGATGACTACATGCAGTGCGTTCATCCACTGATGGATCCAGTAGACGAACATGCTGTCGGGAGGTGGGGCCTGGCTGGAGTTGAGTATGGGTCTGTGACCTACAAATGTCTGTCCCTGTCCCCTGTTCCTCCTTCTCTTTCTGCTTCCTGGCTGCCATGGGGTGAGCACCCATTCCTCCTCCATGACCTTCTGCCATCTGTTTCTGTCTTGGAGCTGGATGGACTGAAACTTTAGCCAAAATAAACTTAAGTGTTTAAGATGTAGGTGTTAGGTATTTTGCCCCAGCAATGCGGAAGTGACTAAGATGTCAGTTCTTCATGGAGACCAACCTCTCTCCATCTGTTCCTGGATGTCTAGATGTATGTCTTCCATGTTACAAATTCCAATTCTCCACTAAAGGAAGCAGGAAGAAAGAGCTTATGACTCCTAATTTGGCTGGATCTTTGTTAGTTTTCCATCACTGTGACAAAATGCCTGAAATAAACAATTAAAAGAAGAAAGGTTCATTGTTTCAGAGGTTTCAGCCTGTAACCATGGCACCCTGTAGTTCTGCGGCGGTGGCAGCACAGTACATGGGGCAGAGATATTAAGCTGAGGAGTACTGTCCGTTTCAAGAAGCCGGGAAGCAAAGGGCAATTCGTGAGGGGTCCAGGTCTCAAGATTCCCTTCTGTGACCTAGGTACCATCTTTAAAGGCTGCACTACTTCCCAGCAGCACCGCAGGCTGACGACCAGGCCTTCAGCACTTGGCTGGGATCCCCCAGATCAAAACTGCAGCACCCCGCCAGTGGAGAGCACACTGATTGTATTGGTTTGAATCAGTACTTCTTCCCGTGCTCTTTAAATTATCTTTAAAATGAAAGCATTCTTTAAATCAGTACAAATGTCAGCATGCAGGTGAGTCACCGAAAGGTTTATGAAAACAGTGGTTGTTCTATCCATCCCGGGGGTTCCAGCAGGTCTGGGATAGATCCTGAGCAGGAAGTTTTAAACCTTCCAGATGGCAGCACTGCTGGGCTGACACTTTTTTGAGAACCACTGGATCAAAGCATTATTCCTCAAACATTACTGGGCATAAAAAGCTCTGAGTATCCTGTAACAGTGCAGGTTCTGATGCGGTAAGTCTGAGACACGACCTGTGGGGATGAATGGGACGGATGGATAAAGTTTTAACAATCTCTGGACTAATGCCAGTGGGTGGTACAGGGAGCACATTTTGAGTAGCAAGGCTCAAAAGTTGTTTTCTTATTAATGCTTCTTGCCCCGTATATCTATGGTAGATTTAAAATTGAAATAGCTATTATGATTCTTCTTAAGGCCTTTTTCCTTCCTGAGAAGTTGTCCATACCCACTTTCTTCATGAATAATCATGGTGAGCAGTCAGGAAAGCTCCTCACATCCACCCAGGAAGCCAGGCTTCTCAGAATGACCTCATCATACTCTTGCCTTCTGGGTTGGGTGTTGGGAGGAACGGTGGAGATTGTCATTTGTGTTGGCCAGGAGAGTCAGGGATGAGAGTCATAGAAGTCTGAGGCATACCTTAGCATGAGATCAAGGCAGAATGTCCTGTACTGGCACCAGCTTGCCTAGAAAAAAAAGAAGGCTGTTCTAAAATTGGCCTTCCTTCTCTTGGGAAACTCAGATTCTTTCCCAACAGCCACTGTCCCTAGGAAGATTGGAGGAGGGGTGGTAGAAAACCCGTCCAGGCACTATGACCTTCTATGATGGATGGCTTCTCCCACAGGGCTTCACATAAAGCCAGCATTCCCGTCTTGGCGCAGGCCCAGACTGTCTGGGAGTCTGAACCAAATGTTGATGGGGCGGTACCAGGAACCAGCCCTCTGGTTGGGTTCCCAGAAGAGCTCTTTATTTCTAATTATAACACACAATTCCTCTCAGGTCGCACAATTCATTCCTCTCATCAACAGGTATTTATTGGGCACGTTTGATGCGTCAATCTCATATCCGCTCCCTAAGGAACCCCAAAGCAACATTGACTGACTACAAGACACAAATCACTGCTCTGGCCTTCTGAGCTCTTCCAGTGCTCTTTCCTCAAGACCTCCTCCTAGGCAGGAAAGCTTGGGACGTGCCTTTCCTAACTCGCAGAGGAGCATTTGTGTCACAGGACACAAATAGTGAGCTGCAGAGACAGGGCTACAACTCAAGGCTCGTCCCATCAAAGCACTAACAGGACTCCTCAGCGCTTTCCTCCACCTGTCCTAGACCCCAATAAGAGCAATCAGGGGAGGAGGTGGAGGTCTGAAATGGAGCAACACAAGAATTCTGCCAGTGAAGGCCAGGGGACTTCAACAGGTCCACAGCACAGCCCCTAGGGGTGCTGAATGCAGGGTACTTCTTGCTGCTGTATGCCCAGGGTTACTAGTAGTGACTCAGCCAGGCAGAGAATTAATGAGATGGCTTTGAGTTTGCACCCAGCCCTATGGCCTCTGCTGTCCTGCCGTCCAAGCAGACATGACAAAGTTACCCCAAATAGCAGGACTTACTTTCTCTTGGAAGAAACCGAATCCAGAGTGTAGCATCTAGGATGGGGGCAGAAACCCACCTGGGCAAAAGACAGCTTGTTGGGTGAGTCTGCAGCCTAGACTTGATTGTCAGGCACCAGAAAAGCTGTTCTCATGTCACCTGAGTTTGTCCTGGGGGGTAGGGGGTTTGGGACTCACCACCACCATGAGCTTTCAGCAACTCACTCACCTGGGCTTGAGCTCCTGGGTTTCTGGCATAGGCCCAAGTGGAGCCCTAGACTTCCTAGGGAGTTCTGCTTCCCAGGCAGATCAGAGGACCATGATGCAGTGGTGCATGGTGCAGAAGGAGCTCTTCACTGCCAGAATTGTCCTGATCTAAGCCCTTTCCCTGGGCGCATTTGTTAAACTTTTGAATTTTTTCAAATATTCAGAAAATGAGCTATACACCTACTGCCAAGAGGCAGCCAATGGTTTTGTACCTTGACACATTGATTCTGGATATTTTCAGAAATAACATTACCAATAGCACAAAAGCCTGTGTGAACTTATGGTCTGCCCTCCCCTCTCTGAGGAAATCACCGTCCTCAAGTCAGGGCACATTCTTCTCATGAAGGAATTTTGTTTTTCTGCAAATGTGGGTGCTTGTTTAAAAGCTGACCTGAGTTGAGTGTGGTGATCCATGACTATGATCACGCACTGGGAGGCTGAGGCAGGTACAAGAGGCGCCTGTGTAACTTAATGACTTAGGGAAACCGTGTCTCCACATGGGAAATGAAAATACCGGCGATATAGCTTAGTACAAAGACTCTGAGTTCAACCCCAGCACCATAAAACAAAACAAATTTGCATAGGTGGCATCTTAGTACACCTTGTATTTTACATTTAACATCAGAGCTTCAAGGTCCATTGATGTGGATCGATTTTATTCTGTTCAGTTGTTGTTGAGAGTATGCAAAGCCTCAGGATTTGGAACCCTGGGCAAGGCCTGGGCTAAAGGATTTACCTTATGACCCTTAATTTTTCTCCAAAGGTTTAGGTCACTTGTGGACTCCAAGGTTCCTGGCTTGGCTGGCGATGGCCCACAGCCACGGTTGCTGCTGCCACAGCTACTCACTGTTCTGGTGGTGTGCACCAGGACAGCAGCTCACCTTGAAGCCATCCTAAGGGAGTGGATCTATCAGCCAGAATATTAAAAAAGTCCCGGGCCTGAGCCCTGACTATAAGCTTTCCTCACACTGCCTTGAGGTGCAACAACCACTCAGAGCCCCCAGAGACAGGGGCTGCTGGATCATGACCTTTGCCTCATGTTGCCATGGGGTTTTCATCTTACCTTAGTATGTTTTTCTGTACAATAAGGATCAGACACAGTGAGCCTCTGTTTACTCTAGCAACCCTTCAAAGCAGACAGACCAATCAAAATAAAACCCTGAGCCTGTAAACTACCCATGACCACAACATGTTGGGGTGCAAGAAACCTCATACAGGATTAGCTGATGAGTTTCCCATCAGGTATCACATGCCCCCTGCAAAGCTGTGGCTGCCCCCCCCACCTGATGCCTCCTCTGCAATTCTTTCTCTAGTGCTTGCTCTATGTGACACACAATGTGGCATGCACAGTAGTGGAGGCTGTAGGAATCCCAAGTGTGAGCAGACATCAAGCTTCTCCTTGCCCCTTCCCAGGGCCTCTCTGCCCTGCAGCCCCACTTGTCTGATGGCAGCAGAATCCGATGAGCAGAGATGAGTCACTTTAGGGCCCAGTGTAGTGGCTTCGCATTGGCAATAAAGGGATAAAAGCCCTTAGCTGCCGACTCCCTCACTAAAGCCCCCTCTCTGCCCTTACCTGGCAGTCATAGGACAACATGGTAACACCGACCAAAGCCACACATGATTAAAACAAACCTTTGATGTAAGACCCACTCATTCCTCCCACTGAGCCCTGACCCAGCCTCTCTAAAAGTGAACCTGGTAGACGTCGTTATCTGCAGCCAGAGGAAATGGCCTTGTCAATTGCAACTCTAAACAGATAATTAACATATAATTCTAGATACAATGCAGATGCTCTGGAAGATCTAGATGGCACTAGATGATCTGGAGAAATTTTGTAGGTAATCACATCTTCAGTCTAGACCCTCTTCCCACATCCTAAAACTCATACTAAGCCCAGTCTCCCAACTTGATGGTACAATTCCTGCTCTCCCTATTGACAATGCACTCTGACCTAATCAAACATCTACCTTTACTCTGATTCTCACTTTGGTAAATTCTTTTACCACCCGGGTCACTGGCCCATCATTTACCCTTGTATAGCACTCAGTAGAATGTATCTTAGAGAATTCAGACAGCTTCTTGGGGACAGTTATCTGAGTTCATTACAGCCCAACTTACCCCATGAAGGTCAGCCCCTGCCTCCTTAGTGTGGCTGTCTTCTTCACCACACAGAATGGGCTTTAGGGTCCACGGAGGGCCTTCTGTGGGGCCACTTGCTGAGCAAACCAAGAATGAAAGACAAGTCTTCATTGGAACTTCCTGGGAAGCCACTTCTGCTGCCATGAAGAGGTGGAGGGAGGAAATGCAGGTGCAGTGAGGCCAGGAGGGCCAGAGCCACGTGTGAGGACCTTTTGCTCACCATCAGAAAGAGCAGAACCTCAGCTGCTGTCTCAACCCAAACTGCAGAGCCACAGGGCAGATGGCTTGGGACAGCACGTGAGGAAACGGAGTCACACAGTGCACCGCATCAGGGACTACAGGGCCCCTGGGGCTTGGCATGTGGCAAGTTCATGGGTGAGGCTCTTTCTCAGGCTGGGGAGAGGCATCTTCTGCTTTTCCCAAGTAGAACTTCATCAAAGTGAACAATGTGGCAGATAGAAATCACAGTAATCATGTTAGTATTGTGTAGTTTTCTTTGCACTTTTACCAATGTGACCTCACCAAGCTCACAAAGGACCCTAGAGTCGAAGTCACACTGTTGCCATCAGTTTTAATAGAAGCTGATGTACAGAGATGTGGCCTGCAGCTGGCTGTCTAACCAACTAGAGCTGCCATGCCAGCTTCCTGTTGACAAAGCTGCAGGAACGCCGCTGTGTTTCCATTCCCACCTGCCCTTGGTGACATAAACACGGACAGCCTCTAGCTGCTACACAGCTTTGTGGTAACTCTGCAAGGGGTGGGCAAGAGAGCACCTTCCAGAAAGACCATCTCCCAGCTCTGAGAAACAGCTCTGCACTGAGTTGTATTTTCACACTAAACAGCCTAACAGACCTCTCAAGAACTCATGAGAGTAAACAATGCAAGGCTGATTGGCTAGAGAGCCGACTCTGCAGATATTAGGAGGAAGAAAATCTACACTGCCTCCTTGTGTAGAGCACCCAGGGGACATCACTAGGGTGATCTAAATCTAAGCCCAGTGACACCTCTCCTTCACCATCCTTGGACACTTGGCTTGCTGCATCCTGTGGTGGTTCTTTGTCCCAACTACTGACATTGTCGAAGTCTGTGCAAGCCCTGTCTCCCTCCAGGAAACGCACACTTTCTGAGTGATGTGTACTTTGTACATTTTTGGTGAAATTCAACCATTTAGCACTGCTTCTTTAAAAAATCTTTCTCTAAACAAGAAAATTACTGCATTTGTGATGTTAAATTTGCTGCCTTCTTGACCTTGGAGAAAGGAAAAGTGATAGCATTTGCACTCGGACTGCTTTGATGTCTTGAAGCTGACCCCAAGCCCTCAAGCATTCGTAGATTGTAGAATAAATGCACAAGAGGAAGCCTCACCATCCTGTCTCTCTTCTCTGTTTCAGATTTTCTGCTGCTGCTTGCTCAGTTTCACGGCACAATACACCACTAACTAGGAAGCATCTTGTCATTGGGTCTCCTGTGGTTCCATCTGTCCTTACCACTACCTGATCCCTTCACATTTTCAAGGGACACCACGCTAGAGCTCACAAGAGGGGCACTGAGAAGGCCAGTGTAGGTCATGAGGAAGTGGTGTGAGGCAAAGCGAGCACAAGGGGAGCATGGTGGCATACACCTGTCGTCCTGGGACTCTGGGAGGCTGAGGCAGGAGGATAAAAGGTTTGAGTCCAGCCTGGGAAATTTAGCAAGACCCTGTCTCAAAACTTAAAAAAATACAAAACAAAATGAGCTGGGGATGTAGTTCAGTGCAAAGACACTGAATTCAAACTCTAGTGCCTGAGTTGGGGGTGCATAGACCACAGATGGGACCCAGCTGCCTTGTTCCAACTGTGGCTGAAGGAAACAGGCATGCTGTGATGTTCAGACGTTAAAAAGGGAGGAAGGGGGTAGGAGAGGAAGAAGAGAATAAGATCACCCCTTCGTGTGAACTGGGGAGGGTCCTCTGCTGGCTTTATTTTTCTCATTTCCAAAACGAGGTCCTTGGAAGTACGTTCTATACATGTGCAGGGAGGCATCAGTGTGAAACAAACCAGAAACATGAACTCCAGCTACACAGATGGCTTTCTGGGACTTAGGTCCTAATGCCAAACACTCTGGGCAAAACTCCTTCCAGGGCTCCCCCAAGGAAGTCCTTTGAAGAAACGCCCCTATCTGGTGGCCACGCTGCAGCTGGCTCCCTTGCTAAGAATTGAGGAGCACCTCACAGTGGCTGAGAGTCTGACCCTGAGATGTCCCATGCCCTACCAGACCCACTGCAGCCTGCTCCGTCTTCTTTAGAAACCCAAGCTGCTCGGGTCATGGTATTCATGTGCTTGGGCCTGCTTCTCTTGCACCAGTCTTTTCCTAGTGCCACAGTAGATCCCACCTCTATGCCTTTTCAAGGCTTGGTTCTGGCCGGGGACACAGTCTCTCTATGCTGCTGTCCAGACACTTCCCACCTGTGTGTGGTCGCATCAGAGAGCTGTTGAAAGAAAACCTGCTACTGACCTAAGCATTGAACAGGACAACATGAAAGCACTGTGCAAGTTGTGAAATGACACACAAGTTCCAGCATTCCCCATGGTTTATAGTGAGAAGGAATAGGGCCCTCTGCATCCACTCCACTCATACTCACTTCCTGAGCTCCATAACGATCTGGGGATCTGGGGACAACCCCCCATCACACTTTGGATGATTATTCAAGCTAGGCATGGGTACCTCTGACAGCAGAGTCCTAAATTACCAACCTCTCCAATGAGAAAATGCATAATGGCTGCTCCCTCTTCGCCCTTTGGAAAGTAGGTCACTGCTGCCAGAACCTCTCAAGGCCCTAAATCTGATGCCTCCTCAGGCTAGCCACAGCATGGCCCTGTCCAGCCCTCTCTCTCTCTGCTCCAGTGAGCACTGCAGGGCCTCTCAGAGCAGACTGCCTCACAAGGCTATGGCTGAGCTGGTAGCAGGCAGAGGTGGCAGATAAGACAGAGTAGAGATATCTGGCTGTGGACCCAGGGGAAGGAGGTAGAAGATCCCCTTCTGGCCCACGAGCTAATCCTACCTCCAGATACTGCCCAGTATTTATCTTTCTGATCTTCAGTTTCCTTATGTATATAACATGAGAGACTTGAGTTGGAGGATGTCTAAGCCCTTTCACAGTTCTATAATATGGAGTGATTTTGCAAACATAGTGTTAGTCAGATTTCTGTGGCTGTGACATAGATGCCTGACACAGATTAACATTAAAGAGAAAGGTTTGTTTTGGTCATGGTGTCAGAGGGTTCAGTCCATGGTGTGCTGGCACCATTGCTCATAGGTCTGTGGTGAGGCAGAAAAAGCACGGTGGTAGTTACAGCAGAGTGAAGCTGCTTGTGGCTGCCTGGAAGCAGAAAGAAAAGGTAAAGGGCAAAGAGGAAGGGATGAAGGACATGATGTATGCTTCAAAGACACCCTCAGTGACCCACTTCTTCCAGCTGGGCTCCTCCTCCTAACAGCCCATTCAGCTATGAATGCACTGACAGACTCATCCATGTCACTTCTCTGGGTTCCACCTCTGAACACTGCTGCATTGAAGAGCAAGCCTGCAATACATGAGTCTCAGGAGCCATGTTGTAACTCGTAGGCAGGCTGATGTACCTGCTCCATGATAATCTTCACTTTCTAGGGGGTTGAGGGGCTATCTGACATAATAACAAGCCTGGAACATGCTTCCTCCAAAATGTGCTGTGCAAGGTACTACAACTATTGCCTTGCACTCTTTTAATTCCATCCTTCTAACAAGGCTATTAGGCCTGAACTGTCATTCCCACTTTACAATGAAATGGGCAGAGTCTCAGTTACTTGAAGTGATTGACTTCCTGAGAAGGAGCAAGGATTACTTTCAAGGCAAGTTGTCCTAACTCTGAAGCCTGTGCTGATGCCAGGCTGACAGGTGGCCAGAGAGTGCCCCACAGAAAGGGCACAGCACCCTGAAGACATAGTGCCTCTCGTTAAGTGACTACACAATCACACCTCAAGTGCATCCTCCCCCACCCAGCTTGCAGTCATTTCATTGACTCTATACTTAACATCCATAAGCATATGCTGAGAAAGAAGGTTGAGGTCCTGTTCACAAAAAAGAAGGACCAGAGCTAAACAAAAGGTCCAGGACTGGAATCCCGGTCACTTAACTTTACATCAAGGTGTGGTGGATTGACAACTGATGGTCAACTTGTAAGAATACCCAGCTGAACTGAACCAGTATGGTCCTGGGTCGGGGAGGCCCACTGGAGGATTGTTGCCAGCAGCATAAGAGGCAGAACAGGAGAAAAAGAAGTTACGAGGTTGTTGGCAGCTGGTAAAAGCTGTTGGGTACTGTTAGAAGCTATAAGGAGCTGTTGGTTCTCTTGGAGGAGCTCGTCCTGCTGGTTTTCTTGATTAACTTGGCTGCTCTCATTGTTCAAGGAGCTCAGAACCTCGTTGTCACTGAGAATGGCTTCAGTTCACTTTGGGGGAGCTCTGGTCCTCACTTGGAGCATTGCTTCCTAGCTTTGAAGGGGAAGATAGTGCACTGCTCAATATCCTGGAGAAGCTTGTTGCATTGGCTTTCCTGATATTCACTCAGCTTTCCTCATTATCAGAGAAGCTAAGGACCTCATTGTTGCTAAGGATGGCTGTGGTACTTTTCAGGGCAGTCTGGTTCTCACTTTTAGCATTGCTTCTTGGCTCCAGTGCAGATCCCTCACCATGCTAGCACAGATCCTCCATGCTGCTGGCACAGACTTTTTAGCTTCCACCACTGGCCTTTGGGGCTTTTCAGTGAAGATCTGTGAAAAAAGCCTGTATGAGATATTGTCATGGGCTCTAGGCCTCCAGTCAGATCCCTAGGAGGCCTTGTTATGGGCTCTAGGTCCCCAGCTGGATTCATGTAGACATTACCATGGGGTCCAGGCCCTCAGCTGGATTGGTCTTTGTACTCTCTTTGTATATGACTTTTTGGGTGGCCATAATAATCTTATAAAATATGTGCCCTGTATTATGCCATTCCCCTTGCAAAACTACAAATTACAACACAAGATTTCTGCTTCTCAGCCTAGTTGGCAAAGAGCCAACACCAAGTAGCCTTTGCCCCCTCACTCGCCAACTATGCAGTCCACAGCAGAAATACCCAAGGCATAAGGAGCCCAGGTGCTGGCCACTTCTCCCACTTCTGCCCAGCCTTCTCCCAGTGCTAAGCTGGGGGAAGTCAAACTCCTTCCCAAACTCACTGTTCAGTCAACCCCAGCTTCATCCTGAGACTCAGGTTGGTCTCTGCCCAAGGAGCTTAGAACCTCGTGGCCAGCAGGCTGTGGGAATTCAGGAGAAACAAGAGTTTCCTGGTGGCCTTCAGTTTTAGGGAGCTGGTCGGAAAAACCAGCCATGCAGCAAGGTCCTGCTCTCTCTCAGCATCAGCCTCCTAATACACAATATACAAGTGAAAATAGTGTTCTCCATAAGACTTATTCTAAAGATTAAATGAAACATGTATACATGCTGTTATTATTTTATTTTAAAAAGCAAAGAACAAAAACAAATTAACAAAGACAAAACATAAAAACAATAAAAGCAATAAAAGGTAAAGTGATAGGAAATTAACAATAGTTGTTACATTACAGATTGTTACCTTCAAATTGGTTACTCAGATAAACAAATATAGGCATGTAAGATTGATCAAACAATTAAACATTAACTGTTCCTTTCAATAAAGCAACAGAAATTAGTAGCGAATTATCTTAGCTATCTTGTGTATGTATATATATGTTTTTTCCTTCCTTTTTCTCTTTGTTTTCTCTTTCCCCTCATCCCAGTCATTCTTTCCTTTTGAGCAGTTTATTTCCCTTTCACAATATCTATTGTACCTTTCAGATTTTATTTACTCTTTCAGGTTCTTACACTAGTGAGACAATATGATGTTTCCACATGTGAGCCTGATTTATTTCACATATGATTATGGTCTCTAGATGCATCCATTTACCTTTAAAATCCTCAAGTTTATCTTTCGTTATAGCTGAGTAATATTCAGTTATATAAAAATACCACGTCTTTTTTATCCATTCCTCAGCTGCTGGGCATTTGGATTGTTTCCAAAATTTAGCTATTACAAATTATGCTGCTGTAAACATAAGTGCGCGTATATCGCTGTGGTATCACTGTGGTATGATGTTTTTAGTTCTTCTGGAAAAATACCTGTTATGGTTTGTGTCTGGATGTCCCCCCAAAGCCTCATGCAGTCATAGGTACAGGGTTCTGCAGTTTGTGATTGGTCCATGATCCAGTGCTGGGATCATGGGTGTGAGTGCTGCACCCACCCTGGGGCAGGTAGTTTGCACACAATATAGGAAAGGCAAAGAGGCTTGCTCTCCCCTCCTGCTCTCCTCCCGTTTGCTCTTGTTTGATTTTTCTGTTTTCTGTGGCCATGAACTGTTGCACTCTGCCATGTGCCACTCTGCCTTGTAGCCAACTAAGTATGGACTGAAACAACCACAAACTGTGAGCTAAATAAACCTTTCCTTCCTTAAATTTGGGTGCCAGGTATTTTGTCTCTACAGTGAGAGAAGAGTAACTAAAACAATACCCAAAAGGGAAATACCTAGGTTGAATGGGACCTCTAACCCTAGTTTACTGAAGAATCTACAGACTCATTTCCACAGTTGTTGCAGCAGTGTACACTCCCACCAACAGTGGAGAAGTGTTCCTTTTCCCCTACGGCCCCTCTAGCATTTGTTAGTGTTGGATTTCTTGGTGATAACCATTCTTTCTGGGGTGAGATGGAATCTCAGTGTTGTTTTAATTTGCATTTCTCCAATGATTAATGATGCTGAACATTTTTTCATGTATTTATTTGCCATTTGTATTTGTTTATCTGAGAAGTGTGTATTCATCTCAGATGCCCATTTTTGTATTGGGTATTTGAATTTGGGAAACCTGACTTTTAAAATTCTTCATATGTTCTAAAGAGAAGTCCTCTGTCCAAGGGACAGTTAGCTAAAATTTTGCCCACTTTGTGGGTTTTCTTTTTGCTCTGTTGGTGATTTCTTTAGATGTGCAAAACCTTTTCAATAAAATGAGATCCTAGTGGTTGATTCTTTGAAGCATTTCCTCTGCAGTTTGGTTCTTGTTCCTGAACTCTCTGCCTATGCCTATGTCTTCAAGATTTTTACCTACTTTCTCTTCCAGTACATTTAGTGTTTCTGTTTTAATATTTAGATCTTTAATCCATTTTTACTTTAGTTTGGTGTGTGGTAATAGACATGGGTCTATGTAGTCTTCAGCATGTGATGAGCCAGAGCCAGTTTTTCCAGCACCATTTACTGAAGAGGCCATCTTTCTTGCAGTGAACATGTTTGGCCCCTTTGTCAAAGATAAGGTGTTTGTGACTGTGGCTGCATCTTCCAGTCTGTTCCATTGATCCTCAGGTATGTTTTTTATTTTTTTTTTGTTTTGTTTTTTGCCAATACCATACTGATTTTATTACGGTAGCTCTGTAGTGTAATTTCAAGTGAGGAATTCTGATACGTCCTGCCTTGTCTTTTTTTTTTTTTAAAGTAAAAGAACAAAAACATTAACAAACAGACACAAAGTAGCATAAGAAATAGTACAATCAAGACTGATTTACAGACAAGGTGACAGGGACTCAACAATGGTTGTTGCTTTACCTATTGATAACTTCGAAGTGTATATTCATGAACACAGATACAGACATGCAAAATTGCTCAAACAATTAGTCATCTCAAAAAAAAAAGAAACCGCAAAGCATTAACAAAGAGACACAAAGTAGTACAATAACAGTATGATCAGAATTGAATTATAGACAAAGCAACAGAAAACCAACAATAGCTGCTGCATTGCATATTGATATCTTCAAAGTGTACGCTCAGGATAACACATACAGACATACAAGATTGATCGAATAACCAGTCATCAGCTATTCCTTAGCATTAAGTAACATAGTACAATAGTAGAACCATGTTAGCCCTCCTGCACATATGTATATACATATATACATACATACATTTTTGCCTCTTTCTTTTCTCCTTTCCCTCGTCCCATCTGTTCTTTGCTTTTGAACAGATTTCCTTCATGTCTCTTAGTTTATATTCCCACCCTCAGGTTCTTACACCAGTGACACAATACTCTGCCTGCTCATGTACCACTGATTTATTTCACTTATAGTATGGTTTCCAATTTTGACTATTTGCCTACAAAGTCCCCAAAACTGTCTTTCTTTATAGCTGAATAACATCCATTATATAAAAATGCCACAGATTTTTAATTAAAAAACTCCTGCCTTGTCTTTGTTGCCTAGGATTGCTTTTGCTATTCTGGGTCTCTAGGATGGAAAACAATTCTCCCTCCAGCAGGAATCCAGAAAAAAGCAAGAATAGCTAGCTGTTTGCAGATAATGTGAACTTCAAACCAAGAATGATCAAAAGAGATAAAGAAGGTCATTACATACTTGTTAGGGGAAAACTTCAAGAGGAAGAGAAAACAATCATAAATATGTATGCACCAAATATGGGAGCACCCAACTATATAAGATAAATCCTAATTAAAAACCAAATAACTAATAACACAATTGTAATGAGGGAACTGAATTCCCCATTGACACAAAGAGATAGATCAACGAGACAAAAAAATTTGCAAAGAAATAACAAACATACTCTTATTATTATCACTGTAACAAGACTTATTTACTTGTTTAAGTTAAATAAATATATGTGAAAATTAAAGGCATAGAGCCTTGAATAAGACTATCCAATATGTGTTCATTCACTTTTTGTCCATCTACTCCTTTGTTTAGCTACATTAAAATACTTAGATGTCAGAGAGAATGTTATTCCTTTGTATTCTCAAGTCCATGATTTACAACAGGTACTCTGTAAATATTTAATATAACAGAGAAAATAAAATAAAAACAGAAAGATTTATAATTTTAAAATATATTTATCTACTTGATAGATCAGACAGGGGTTCTTGGTCAAACAATAACATCATCACAGTTAGCAACTCTATCATAAACAAATGTGCTATAAAAATATGAAACCTTTATTCCTGGCTGCTCTAAAATCTAGACTAGGAGAACAAAGTCTCTTATCTCATTGTCTCTATTATCTAGATTTCAATTCTGCCCTGGTCCTTTGCTGTAGGTCCATTTATCCCCTGTAGGAAGGAGCCCCCTCCCCACCCACTGGTGTGCCTTTCCCCTCAGGGTCACTCCTCACTACACTTCCCCCGGGTCCTCTGAAAAGGATCCAACAATGGACATGTGTGGCCTGCAGATTAGTGCTCAGAAGATAAAATACACAGCCTTCTGCCCTGACTCCTTCACCTTCAGCGGGAGGAGCAGGAGAACAACCAGTCAGGCATCTTCTCTAGAGAACCATCACTCCACACCTCCTCTGAGCCATCCTTCCTTCCCAGCTCACTTCCTGGAGATGCAGAGTCAAGATGAGGATCATGAAAGCACGAGTAACCAGAGTAGAGGACTATCTGGCAGTCTTTGGAGCCCTTTGCCTAAGCTTGGTCTTCCCACTCCTCCAGAGCCAGGTACAGTAAGAGAGAAGAGATTCCTTCAGCCTCACATTGGGGGGAACCACTGGACACAGAGACATCTGCCATTTTGGGGGTGACTAAGAAGCAAGACCTACGCAGAGGTGTTATTTCTCTACCTTGAAAGTCATATGACTGAGCACATGCTGAATTTCTAGTTCGTCTTCATCCTTTAAAAGACCTCTCAGGTTCCAGCTTATAAATATTTTTATCTTCAGACCATCTCTGATTATTGGGGAAAACTGTATCTCTACATATTATGGACAAAGAAAACAAAAGCAGGAAATAGGATTTGAGTGACTTAAGGGTCACACATACAACAATGACACAAAAGGAGATCTTGGTGGTAATAATAAATTCAGGGAGAAAGAAACTAGGGAAACAATACCTTTTACAGTAACATCATTAAAAACTGAAAACTTAGGAATTAACCTAACCAAAGAAGTAGAAGACCTCTACAACAAAACTACAGTACTTTGTAAAAGGAAATTAAAGAGCACGTCAGAGAATGGAAAGGTGTGCTCTGTTCCTGGATGGGCAGAACCAATAATGAAAATGATCACACCTCCAAAACTGATATACACATTTAGCACAATCCCAGTCAAAATACTAAGAGCATTCCACCCAGCACTACAGAAAGCAACCCTAAAATTGTTAGGAAACAAGAAGAGACCTTAGAATAGCAAAAGCCATCCTGGGCAACAAGAGCAAAGTAGGAAGCATCACAATCCCAGATGCCAAGTTATACTACAAAGCTATAGTGATTTTAAAAAGCATGGTCAAGGAAAGATAGTGGGTGGGAGAGGAAGGGGAATTTAAAAATACCAAGTTGAGTTATTTATATATACCTACTCCCTAGAATGAATGTAAATGTCATATATTGCAAACATGTACTCATAAAATACAGTTGTAAAAAAACAGCAGGATATTGGCAAAATAAATAAAGACAGACTCATAGATCAATAGGACAGAATAGAGGTTGCAGAAAAAACTCCAGGAAAATTCAGTTACCTGATCTTTGACAAAGTGACAAGAAATTTATACTGAATGAAAGATGGCCTCTTTAACAGTGGCACAAAAAGAGGTCTTGCTGGTAATAATAAACTGACTGTCCATATCCAGAAGACTGAATCTAGACCTATATTTCTTACCCTGTGCTAAGCTAAAATCAACAGCACCTGCCTAGCAAGCACAAGGTCCTGAGTTTGGTTCCTGGTACCTATAAATAAATAAATATCAAAGATCTAAATATTAAAACACAAATATTTAATCTGTTGGAATATAAAATAGGTATAATTCTTGAAGACATAGGCATAGGCAAGGACTTTCTGAACAGAGCCTCAATTGTATAAGAAATAATACCAAGAGTCAACAAATGAGATCAGATCAAAATAAAAAAGTGTCTGTACAGCAAAGGAAACAACTGACAGAGTGGAAAGACAACCCACAAATTGAGAAAAAAAAAAAAACTGCTGGCTATTCCTTAGGCAGAGGAATGATATCTAGAATATATAAAGAACTAAAACAAAAACAAAAACAAAAAAGAACCCTCCAGTATAAAAGACCCAGCAAAAATGGAAAGTTAAAACAAATACTTCTCAGAAGAAATAAAAATGGCAAATAAAGACATGAAAAAATGTTCAACACCTCTATTACAGAAATGCAAATTAAAACAACACTGAGATTCTATCTGCAGAAGAATGGCCATCATCAAGAAACCAGATAAGAACAAATACTGGCAAGGCTGCAGGAATAAAGGAACACTTCAACACTGTTGGTGGGAATGTAAACTAGTACAACCACTATGCAAATCAGTATGGAGAGTCCTCAGAAGGCAAAAATAAGAAATTCCATTTCCGTTTGACATACCTGTTCCCCTTCTAGATATCTTCCTGAAAGAGTTAAAGACATCATATTACAGTGATACATATATACTCATGTTTATAGCAGCACAATATACAACAGCTAAATCTTAGCAGTGACCTAAATTACCATTAACGAATGAATAAAGAAAATGTGTACCTACTTTGCCATAAAGAAAGATAAACTTGAGTCATTTGTAGGAAAGTGGATGCACTTGGAGATCATAAAGACAGGTGAAATGAATCAGACACATGGGTTTAAATATCACATGGTTTCTCTTATGAGAGAAACCTAAAATATAGATAAAGAACCAAATCAAAGAAGTCTTGGTGGCCTCCCTCTTGCTTGACCCCTCTTTGGGTTTGTGTTAGAGCTCTCGGTGCAACACACACAAGTCCCGTTGTCTGCTCCACATCTTTCGCATTCTGAGCACCTAATGTCAAGCTCCTCCGTGACTTGTCTAAAATTCCATTTAGCCAGAGTAAGACCCACACTGTGAAAGACTTATTTGTCTTTGTCTTCAACCAGGAACTCAGCTAAGTGTGAACAAATAGCTGTGGAAGGGCTAGGAGATGAAATAGAACCATGTGTTTTATGTAAAGCATCAGCAATTTTCTCTATATTAAAAATCTTTATGGAATGCCTCCCTTATTGCCAAAGTTCTGACTGCTATCACTACAGCTATTGTCTACAAAAAACAGAAACTTTACTGAGCGTTTTGCTCATGTTATAACACTTGTCCTCCTCATAATCTGATCAGTTAGGTACCATATTTATTAATCATCATTTACAGACAAGGAAACAGAAGCTTACAGAGGTTCTATAGCCTCCCTGGGCTCACCCAGCCCTTACATGGGTTCAGAGCAGGGTTCACAGCCAGATCCACGTGATGCTAGTAGTTGAACTCTCATGTGAATCTCTTGGGAATGTCTTCCAAGACCATAACGTCAATCTGATTATGACCAAATTTAATAATGTTGTCAACAATGATTTATGATGCACTTATATGTGAAAGGCATTTTTCTAGGTAGCGTGAAGCAAATAATAATGCTTAATGTGTCAGGCTGAGCCTAAGAAGCTTAGGGATTCATTCAGGACATGCGATAGGCACATGTATGTCTGTAATGGGGTGTGAGGTTGAAACATCACAGTGGGACAAATGAAGGCAGTGCCCCTTCCCGTTAGGGAAACTGAGCCTGGTACAAATAAACAAAGCACAGTAAGAGTGGGGAAAGGTCACCTTAGCTGATAGGGAAGCTAAAGAATGCATGCGCCCTCTGGAGCATCTCACTGAATTCAGTCTTCATGACAAGCACAGGTGACACTGGTAACCCACTACACCTTGACCTTCCCTCCATAGAAGCATCAGATAAGAGTTGATTCACCCCATTCCTGCATGGCACCCATCTATGATGAGCAATGTTACCTGAAACACAGATGTATACATTTAGTCACACTTTTTCAACAACTGATATCCCCAACAAACATCTGCACCAGGTGGAGGAATTGAGGCAGGGGCTTGTTATCCTCAAAGAGACCCTGTGCACCTGAAAGGCCCACAGACAGATCCATTGCATCACACACAATAGCTACCTGTTGGTCATCTGTCTGCTTGTCATCAAAATAAATAAGTTCCTAACAGCACAAATGATTCAGAAAATGCTTGTTAGTGTATGATGGGAGATCACAAAGGACAGAAGCTCCACCATGGAGCAGTGTGGCACAAACACGAGTCAATCATCAGTGGAAGTCTACAGTCTTAACCATATGGATTTTGTGATGAAGTATTTCTGCGCCATGTTCTTTTTAACAGATCATAAGGTAACATTTAAGTAATCTGTGAAATGATAAGAATTACTTAAAGAAAACTAAGGATGTACGGGGCCTGGAAGCAAACAACGAAAGACAGAACTCACTATGGTAATGAGAAGAATGACAACTAGCTAAAAGTTATGGGTAATGTGGATAAAGCAAGGCAAAACTGCTAGAAGAGGAAGAAGAAAGGGGAGGAGAAGGAAAAGAAGGAAGAGGAGGAGGAGAAAAAAGAGGAAGAAAAGGAGGAAGAAGAAGAGGAGGAAGAGGAGGAAAAGGAGGGGGGAGGGAGACGGAAGGGACAGGGGAGAAAGAAGAAGATGACAAATCCTTGGCTTTGAATTGTAGCAGAAAATGCCCCCCATCAGTATACTTCAGTTTTTTAGTTGCCCAGGTAATAGTTCCTGTTCCAGTTCCGGTTGCTTCTGCCTCTTAGAAATGGCTGGTCACTGTGATGCATAGCTGGTCCCTATGATACACATTGTATAAACCAATCCCCAACTGACACATCATTCTGCCTCTATACTTCCTGTTTGCTTATCTCATATAAGCGCTAGAATACCAGAGACCAGGGCCTGATATTCTGGGAACAATGCCAGTCAGTGCCTGTTGATATAAATAAATCTACCCACAAATCCTGGGTGTCATTTTGGTGTTTCTGTTTGCCATTGCAGAATAAGGAACATACCTTTAGAAAATCTAGATTAAACTGTAGCTCTTGCATTTATTAGCTACATGGCCTCTGCTACTTAACCTCAGTTTGCTCATTTGTAAATGGGACTAATAATACTTAGCTAGCAAAGTTCCTATGAGGGCAAGTTATCTTGTTTATTAAGCAAAGTGTACAGTCTAGAGTAAACATTAATGTCATAAATTTTATGGAGTGCCTGGGGGCTGGAAAAGAGGGTTAGACTGGGAAAAAATGGTCCTTGCTGTCCTGGAGCTCATGGTTTATGCAAAAATGCATGATTGGGCCAGGGATATAGCTCAGCAGCACAAGTGCCTTCCTGGCAAGCACAAGGTCCTGAGTTGGATTCCTGGTACCAAAAAAAAAAAAAAAAAAAAAAAAACCACGGTCATTCTTGGTATAGTAGCTAATCAAGTAACAGGACACACAGGATACAGGGCTGACTTTATAAACTGCCAAATATACACAATTAACAATGTTCTCATAAAAACTGAGGAGATCAGCCAGGGCTCTAGCAAATGAACTTGTGGAAACTTTAGATAACAGACCACTACACAAGAAGCCAGATGAAAGGCCTGGATATGCTGGTCTCGCTGACCAGACCTTCTATTATTTGATAAAAGCAGTAATGCAGATAAACTGTTAGAGGCTCCAGCTGTCTCAGTAGAAATAGCATCAGAGCTGGTACTACAAAACAAAAACATCTGGTTCTGAAAAAGACCTCAAGGAAATGTGGTGTTAAGTCAAGTGAACAAAGAGTAAATACAAGGTGTGGACTCTATTCCTAGGCTGGCCCTTAAAGGACAGGCACATACCCTCAACTTCACTCTGTGCCCATCCCTATCTCTGACCCTGATGGAGTCCTGAAGTCATGCCACTTCTGCAATTATGAGATGTAATAAACACAAAAATGGAGAAATGTAAATAAAGTCAGTTTTCATAGCACATGAGAATGACTTCAATAAACAAATTGGGCATCTGGTAAAATGAAGGAGTAGACAGTCTCAGCATCATTTTGCAAGGTGAGATTTGTGAAAACTAACCATCACACTCATGTATTTGTGCCTTAACAATCTATTTTGTTCTGATAATATTTGTTTCCAGCCATCAATTAAGGAAGTGATATGTGTTTCCAAGTATTTCCAGCTCTCTACTTTCTGGCCAGAATTGTTCTTTCCGGGTCATTTGCAGGCTGCTGCAGAGATATGCCTAATTCTAGCTGATGAGCTGGGAGTAAGAATAATATATATAACTAGGTGCATTTAATCAGCAAAGCAGAGCTTTCTTTCTCTTTGATGTAATGATTCACAATGTTCCAGGTGATGGCTCTTCTGTCACTGTTGGTCCCTGGGTGACTGAAATGAGCAAAGCCCTCTGTTATCTGATGGTGGACGTAAGAGATGAGTAAAGAAATTAGCTAATTGTACTTAATCTAACCTGTGTACTGCTGCATTCACTGCTTTATTTTGATGTTTTCCTGATTTAGTAGTGTTATGTAACATAGACTGGTTTGTGTACTAAAATGCAGTTTTAAATATGATTCCATGTGATTAGATGCTACTGCCTTTTCAGTACAAAAAGACATCATTCACATTATGCTCCTGCAAGTGTCATTCAGGCGCTGTACACTGTGCCTAGCAGAGAGCAGCTGGGAATGTCTAACAACAGAAGGGAGACACGCTCATTGCTCTTAATGTGTTTCTTTTGTTGTTTTTCAAATTAAACAAAAACTCTCTGTTACCCATGATGGACACAAAGATAAGCAAGAAATTGTAAAGTATCTTATAGTTTTTACAAAGCCCTTGCATCCAAAAATATTACATCATTTATAAAATACCCGCAATAATACAAGGTAGATAGCATTAGCTCCATTTTACAAGCAAAGGACATGAGAGCCGTATAGTTTAAGGGTTGCTTAAACTGCCAGTTAGTAGGTGACTGCGCTGCAACTCCTGCCTCCTGACCAGTCATTTGAGACTAATACAACTCTGTCACATTTCCTTCACTGATATTTCCTTGAACATTCCATTTCTGTCTATTCTAATGATGTTCCCCACAGTGGCAGTTTTCCAACCAGTTCCTGCTCACTATTAGTCTTTGAAGTCTGCTTGTTCAAAAGAACATACCGCTGGTTTAAATCTTCTGCCAGGGGCTCCCAGGGCAGTAAGTCACTCTGCTGGCGGATCTACAGGAAAAGCCCATCCCCTAGGTCTGGATAAACAGAAGTCAGCTCTTTGGTAAGATCTAAGCACCTAAGATTCTGCCCTGGTTATCAGTCCTGGCTCTGATGTTGGAGAGGCAAACAGCCTAGTGCCATAAGTAATCTTACATTCCAGGACTGGCAAAGAAGCTCCGCTCTGAATTTAGGGACAGTGAGTGCCACAGCAAGCAAAGATCCCACAACTGCTTCTCAGCTCCTCTCCCAAAGATTCCTAGGCTCTTCCACTCTTCTGAGACTACCACCTCCTTTTTCTTTTTACTCCTTGTTCTTTGTCCACACCTGATAAATCTTTTAGTTGGCTTTATCAGTGTCTTTACTTAACTCTAAGTGAATGAAATCTCTCCAGTGTCTGGGTCACAGCTCCCTAAGATCCCAGAATTGGACTGGGGCAAAAAGGCTTAAAGGCCTACACAGAAAATTTCCACCATCGAGGTCTTCAGAGGTAACTGAGAAGTCCTGTTCCTTCTCTCCCCAATTAACGTGTTACATCTCAGTGATAAAACACTTCAAAAATCTCCTGCAGGGGATCTGAGACTCCAAAGCTTTCCCATGAACCTATGGAGTGATGTTCGCATCTATATATGGAGGTAAGGTAGCATTGGAGGACCCCAGATTTGTCTCTGTTTTATCACAAAAGCCACAGGAGGCTGAAGCGGCACACAGAGATGGGTTTTATCCATCTCTATAGATCCATCCCTGGAGCCCCAACTTCCATGGGTCCTTCATCCTTCTCTCCCTTGAGATCTACTTGTGTGACACCCAAATCCCTCCCATATTAGATGTCATTGATCCTTTTGAGGAACTTTCTTCTGTTTCACATAGTCTGATGCCAAGTTCTTATGTGGAAAGAGGATGCTTTCAGGATGCCTTCTAGGAGTCTGGGTCCTTTTGCCCCTCTCAAGAAAGCTCCTTAGGACTGGAGAAAAAGATTCCATAAGAAAGGGAAAAAGAGAAACTTCCTACAGTGTCCTATAGCACATTCTTGGACTTCTGTTTTCTTGCCACCCCAATACTCCCAAAGCTAAGGTTGGGTCTCGGGGCTCCTACAAGTAAATGCCACAAGTAAGCTCTCTGGCCCTTGTCATGAGGGACTTTGTAGTTTCAGGCCTCCATCTCCCCTCTATCTAACTAGAGAAAACCATATTACCCACTTCCATGAACCCTTGGACAATGCCTTCAGTGTTTTTTCTTAGGTGCAATTTCATATAGATCTGTAGGACTATTTGATCAATTTATTTGTCCACCATTAGATTAAAACAGTTTTCCCACAACTGGTGAAGAGTAGGCACCACTCAATAACTATTGGTTGAATGCATGAATGAATCATTACTGCATATGGCAAGAGATAATGAACTTAAGCTAACGCAAGAAGGCTTATCTCAGTCCTAGCTCTTAAGCTGGACTGCCCAGCGTGAAATTCCAGCTCTAAAGCTTACTTCCTGTGAGACCATAAACACATCTTTCTCTCTTGTCTCATTCATAAATTCTAAATGATGGTAATAGTAGTACCTACTCCTTATTATTGTGAGATTTTAAAAAGACAATATGTATAACATTCATAAATAATCTCTGGTAAGTATAAACACTAATTAAGTACAGATATTCTTCATTCTACAACTCATCTATTTAATGACTGTTTAGACTTATGACCAAGATGCACTGGTCACACTAGCCACCCACTGCTTATACTTTTGTCTTAGTTACTTTTTTTCTCCTTGCTGAGACAAAATGCCTGATGCCCCAAATAAGGAAGGAAAGGTTTGCATAGCTCACAGTTCGTGAAGATTTCAGTCCATAATCTACTGGCTCCAAGGCAGGGTCCCACATGGCAGAGGCCAATAGTTCAGGAAGGAAAAAGACAGAAAAAGTCACAGGAGCCAAAGGGGAGGAGCAAGGCTTTTGTTCTCCGTCACAGTGTACGCAGGCTGCCCGCCCTAGGGTGGGTGTAACACTCACACCAACTCCATGCCCTCCTCTTTCCCAGGCTGAGGATGTGTACAAAATGAGGGCCCTGACCCCCTGCTGAGTAGAGATGGAAATGCTATAACTCCATTTCCTAAGGTGAGGGAATGAAAACAAGGTGTCTAGGATTAACAAGCTGTCTTTGAAAAGCCTGCCCTCCATGACTGCATGAGGCTTTGGGAAGACCTTCGGACACAAACCATAATAATTTATGACCTGAATTCAGGCTTATGATGCAGGAATGTGAGCAGCAGTGCAGCCTTGTGGTGGCTCCTTCTGCAGTACAGTACTGCAATTTCTATTGATTGCATTGTACAGAATAGTATGTAGTTTTATGTTCTATTATACATTGCAGTCCTGTGTATAAGAGTTATGCAAATAAAAGCAAAGTCAAGTTGGAGTCTCCTTTGAGCATTTCTTTGTTCTGAATATTGTACTACTTACTATACACAATTCCTCATTTAATGACCACTTAACAACTGAGTCACCAGAAGGGAATTCAGTCACTAAAGAGGAATGTTTGTATTGGTTAGCGACAGTTTGTTTATAGATGGTCGGCAATGGAGGGAAGAGTTCTGATTTTGTCTTTTGCAAGATATAAGAACAAAGGCTGTATGCTTTCTGCTCATCCAAGGAAGCAGTTCTGAGAGTTAAATGGAAAAAAAGATTATCTAACATAATTGTTAAGTGAAGGTCTTGCTCATACCAAGAAACAAGGCATATGATCATTGTTATAGACAATGCTTGTTAAAGGAATGGGAATGTAAGCCATGAAGACATCTGACAATTGAGAATTGACCATAGGTGTCTAGAACCAAAGAGATTAAGTGGGTATCTGGAGAACATTTACGACAAACCCCTCCAGATCTGGTGGAGAGAGACCTGATACAAGTCACAGAGTCTGAATCTGTTCACAGATTATAAGCCCTTCAAAGAAAGAGTTGGAGTGAAACATTAAAAAAGCACAAACATTGGGGCCACAAAACTGAAGTTTAAATCCTAGGAAAGTTATGAGTTGCTCCAGAAATTGCAGGCACAATAACCTCTCTGCATTTCAGTTTCCTCAAGTGGGAACGGTAAAATAAGGAACCAATTTTCCACAGGATTGAACATGAAATAGTACACACTGACACTGTGTTTAGGTGCAGCTGAAAACATCATGACTTTGTAACCCAAAACATATCTCTAGCGAATGGACCAGTGAATGTCCACTTGTCTTACAAAGAGAGAGAATTGAAATAAGGGCCTCTGTATAATATATTGTAGGAAGGGGTCAGTTGCTTGAATCCATAGCTAAGGAAATGCAAGGACAAAACCAGAAGACTGGTGTCAAGGAAGTTGAGGAAAAGTTTTGAGGAGTCAAATGGGTACAGAGCATGTGAACGTCACCATGAAGCTCCACATAGACCTGGTGTTTGGCAACCAGGTTGACCAAATGACCCTCCATCAGTGGACTTCCCACCTCCTTTCCTGTTCTGCCAAAGTATAAACTCCCAGAGATGATTCTGCTTGATCAGCTTGGCAGCTTTCTGTTAATGGTGCAAAGTACCCAATCCCTACAGTTTATAGATGATAAGGTTTATTTTTGCCTCACGATTTCAGAGGTTCCAGTCCATGGTTGGCTGGCTGCAAGGCAGAAACATCATGGCAGAAGGATATAGTAGAGGATGACTGTTCAACTCTTGTCACCTGAGAAATGGCAAGGGAACAGCACCAGAAAGGAAGAAGCCAGGGACAAGAGCTACCCCCCAAGTTATGCTCTCATGATCCACCCAGAAACACTCAGCAATGTGTGCCACTAATCTCACAGGTGTCTTTCAAGCCCATCAAGTCGACAATCAAGATTAATAATTACACAAGTTTAATCAACAAGAATCAGTTTCTGTTGCTGACAACAGAGTTCCAACTAATAATGCGGACTCCCCAAGCCTCCTAAGACAGAAACTATGAGGAGAGGCTCTAACACTGGATTTTTGTAAGCATCCTTGATGATGCTTAATATGCACTGAAATTTGAGAATGCTGCTACACTAGAACTCTGAGATGCCTTCCAGCTCTGATAACCACAGTTTGAGGTTGACTGATGCTATGAACTCCTAAGTCCTGGTTTTCAGATCACCAGCACAGTTTCCAAAAGTTAAAGCCATCTCTCAGATATAAAAAGAGCAGGAAAGCAGAATCCCCAGAGCCCCTCCCTTGCCTCAGCCCCATCCTCATACATCACACAGCTATGTGTCACATAATGTAGAGCATTCATAGCCACTGGCGCCCTCTTTCTTGCTGAAAGTAACTCTTTTTCCATGAGCCCTGACTCCCTTGGAAGGTATATTAATTAGCTTTCTATCATTATAACAAAATACCAGAGGCAATTGACTTATTAAAAAAAAAGTGTTATGGTTGATACATTGTGTCAACTTGGGGAATCTAGAGGTTTAGCTAAGTGACTCAGGAGGAAGCTGGGGTGCTTCCTTTGTAAACATCCTGAGCCTGTGGAAGAGGAGGGCATGGAGATTGTGTGAGAGGTTCATGACCCCTGGGTGGGGTAGGTTGTTTACAATGTAGGGAAGAAAAGGAGGCTGCTTGCAGCCATTCTTCCCTTTGGCTCTGGTGGTTTTTGCTGTGCTCTGCTGCCCTGCAACAGTTTGCCCTCTGCCTTGTACCACTGTGCCTCTGAACCAGCCAAGAAAGGACTGAAACCTCCACAAACTGTAAGCTAAATAAACCTTTCCTTCCTTCATTTTGGGTGTTGGGTATTTTGTCTCAGCAACGAGAGAAAAGTAACCAAGACAGAAAGGTTTATTTTAACTTACACTTCTGGAGTTTCCAGTCCAAGGTTAAGTGTTGCCAGTGCTTTGGGCCTCTGGAGAGAGTGGCATTTCATGGCAAGAGCATGTGGCAAAGCAAACTGCTCTCTTAATGAACCTGGAAGGAGAAAGACAAGAGGAGACTGAAGTCCCACAATATCCTCAAGGGTGCTCCTCCCACCCTCAAGGAGTCCAGCGACTGGTTAGTTGGAGTTGGGCACAGCCCCTACCACAGGTGAATTCTGGGGCACTCCAGTAGCTGTGATGAGGTGAGCAGAGGAGAGGAGAATGGTGCTCAGGCAGAGCAGGAGAGGAAGGGGGCCTCTGTGGCTCCTCCATTGCTCCCTCACCACACCCACACTCCGCTCTTTCGAGACTCTTCACAACAGTATGGTCATCAGCAGATGCCCCTGCAAACCTCCAGCCTCACGTGTGGCGTTGGTTCCAGACTCCTCGGCTGCTGCTCAGATCCTGCACAGCCCCGTCTTGACTTGTCTCTCTGGAACGCACAGGGTCCCACTCCACTGTTCACAAGCCAGAGCAGCTCCTCGCACTCTGCACTGTGCTTCCTACACTCTCGGCAGGCGCAGGCCGTGCTGCTGTGACATTCTCTTTCTATGCTGAGCACAGTCCAGGCCCCTCTCCTCCATCCACACTAACCCCAGCTCTGCTTCAGGGTCCATCCTGATCACCTGCCTTGACTGCCCACCAACTCAGAGCCCCGGGACTCCATGTTCTTACAGCTGACTGCATGACAAGAGACTCCCAAGCAGGAAGCAGAGAGCATGAGTTTGAATCCAGCTCAATCCATTTATAAGTTGTGTGGTCTGGGGGCCACTGTCACCTCCTCCAAGTTTCATTGGCAAGGCAGAATTATTTCAGTGGGGGGCGGTGCATATAAAATGTCTATGCAATGCACAACACATGGTGCTCAGCAAGTAGTGGTGACAGTAACAGTGGAACCTGTTACCTTAACTTCTTTATTTGCTCACAGGTTGATGCGCCAGCTGGAGGCCAGTTTGTCTTTACTGTACTACCTCTTCCGGCCCCACACATGATATTTGGCTCACTTCTGGTTTCTTAGCAGGGGTCCAAGACATGTTTTTCTGAGGTCTCAGCAGGGGTCCAAGACATGTTTTTCTGAGTCTCTGAATGTTTGTACTATAAAAGTTCACTGGGCATTCTTTGTCTTTATGGAGTCTCTCCCTCTCCTTTCTCCCTCCCTCTCCTTCTCCCCCTCTTCCTCCCTATCTTCCAGCCCTCTCCCCCTCCTTCTTTTTCTTTTTCTTCTTTCTCATTGAGCTACACTTCTAGCACATTTTAAAATTTTGAAACAGGACCTTCCTAAGTCACTTAATTGCCCAGGCTGTGCTCAAACATTTGATCTTCCTGCCTCCGCCTCCCAGGGTGCTGGGATTACATGCAGGCGCCCCCATGCTTGGCTTTCATAGGGTTTTAAGAAAACAAAGGTGAGGGCTGAGATGTGCTTTGCACTGTGCTGAGGAAGCCTGGCAAAACACGAATGAAAAAGACTCAGAGTAATGTGGGGATGTGCGTGCTCTGCAGGGGAAGCCCTGAGAGTCTCTGTCCTGCTGGATAAGCTGGCAGTACTTGTGCCTGAGAAGCTGGCAGCTTCCTAGGGAAACCACTTGGTTGTCAAAACACATCCTGGCCTCCCCTGCTGGGCGTGTCAACCAACATCTTGGAGAATGGCAGAGCAAGCTCTTGGGGTTTGGTACTGATAAATGATTTGCAAATGTCACGTAGGCCCTGGAGTGGACGTCAGCAGAACTTGGCATTCACCTCCACTTCAAAGAAATGGAAAGTTGGAAACCTCAGCTTTCTCCTACAAGCTCATTTCCTTATTTTTAAACTTATAATCACTAAAAATGGCTATAAATATACAGATCCCTACTATACCACAATAATAAAACCCCCTTACACTAAAAGCAGTTTCCTATGCTCTTCTGTTTTGCCCTCCAGACCCATGATCCCCACACTCCTTTCTCTCCATCCAGACCTCCTCTCTGTCCCAACTGATTCAACCAGTCATGGTTTGACCAGTGACCTAGCAAGCAATTATGAAACTCTACTGTGTCCAGAATTTGGTGGGTGGCCAAGAAAGATAACAGAAGAAAGTTGGTCTCTGTCCTTGAGGATTAATTTAACATCAAGTTATTGTGTCAGAGCTATCTCCACCCCAAGCCAGCTTCTACTGGTCTTTACTCAAGAGTCAGTCAACAAACAATTATTGACCACCGTGTGCCAAGAATACAGAGATGAATAAGCTAGACAAGGCCCAGGTTCGCATGAACCTTACACTGTAAAACAGAAAAGAGGCGAAAGTGAGGAAACAAGTTGAGTGCAGTAGCATGCATGCCTGTCATCCCAGCTTCTCAGAAGGCTGATGCAGGGGGTAGCAAGTCCAAGGCTAGCCTGGGCAACTTAGGGAGACCTTGTCTCAAACTAAAATTTTTAAAGAGCTGAGAGTATAGACCAGAGTAGAGTGCTTGCCTGGCAGAAAGAGGACCTGGGCCCAACCCCAGTGCAATCACCATCGTATCACCATCACAAGCAAGCAAACAAATAGAAGTTCAGAGGTGGTATGTGTCATCAGGGAAAGAGAGTAACAAGAGAGAGCAGAGGGCTGGCCTGGCAAGAAGCCGGTGGCTATCCTCAAGGGATGCTGTGCATAGACTACCCAGAGGTCAGATACAAACTTGAGGAGATCTTTAAAGTCCCCATCTCCCCACAAACTCTGGAGAGACAAAATGATAAGGAAGTAAACCCAGAGCAGCTGTCCTGTCACTTTCTGTGTCTCGGGATCAAGGTTGAGGGGTATACTTTATTCATAGTTCAAAACACAGTGCCTGATACTGCTGACACAATAGGTATTAATGAATAGCAGTGAGTATCTGCTTGCAGTTTACTACCAGACAAGCAGTGTATGAAGAACTCCAATGACTGCCGTGTGAGGAAGGTACTGCTCTCCCTTCAGGACAGACACAAGCAGGTTTTCACCGAGGACAGCAGCAGAGCACACATGAAAACCAGGCTCTCTGCACTGTGACGCCTACACAGGTACTTGCAGGTCATGCCTAGTAACTTTAGGTTCTGTTCATTTCTACGTGAGACAGAGGAAGTGGGGACTGTGTGTTTTAGGCTTCAGGGTTTTGGAGTCCACATACCTATAGTAAATTGCATCTGGTAAATTAGTCAAACACTGACACTTGTCCAATATCCCACCACATAGCCCCCTATCTCAAAACAGGAGGAGTCTGCAGCATACTTTGTTCCTGAAGTTGGGCAAATCAGAAAGTAAAAGAAACAGGGTCTTTTTTTTTTTTGCGGTACTGGGGATCAAACTCAGGACCCTGCGCTTGCTAGGCAAGCACTTATTCCACTGAGCTATATCCCCAGCCCAACAGGGTCTTTTTCTTCCTCCCGTGAAGCTCATCTGGGGAGTGAACTTCGTGAAGTGGTAGATTTTTAATTATTTTGTATTCGCTATGAACTCAGGACCATATTGACCAGTGAGGCACAGTGCTGGCTTCTCAGACTCCTGCTGGAAACGAAGCTCAGGCTGGAATCAGGGAGAAGCCAGAGCCACATTCAGGGCCTCACAGGTGCTGGAGTATTCCCTCCTCATAGTTCACTTGTGCTCTCACACACCTGGATGTCCCTCCTTGGAATCTTCATTAGAAAGGATCCCTTTGCCCCCATCCTTTTCTCCGGCCCCTCTGACCCCCAGATGCACCTGAATGGGGCCAGCTCTCAGTGGGGAAGGCTCTTCTGAGAGTGGCCCTAAGCCTGGCTCTCTCCTTCTCCTGAATGCCCAAATCTTGTGGGCACGTTAAGTCCTTCTAACTCATCTCTTCATATTAATAACTCTATCCAGGCCCTGCCATAATGGCGCTCAATGAGTGCTGCTGAATCCAACTTGACAATGCTAATTTGAAGTGAGTTTGTCCTTGGCTTTCTCTTGGTGCTTTCTTTACATGATAATAAGTTATCTTTACTGAGGGCTTACTGCCAGACGAACAGCTATGTAGTTTATTATTTTAAAATCTTATTTTCCAATTTTATTGTGGTTGCTGGGGGTGATACTCAGGGCCTTGAGCATGCTGAGATGTTCTACCATTGAGCCACACTCCAGCCCGGGGTAGTTTATTACATTTGTCCCCTGACAGTTCTGAAAGAAAGCCCTATTACTGTCCCCAATGAATAGTGGAAAAAACTATTTAGAAAAGTGTCACTTGTACTTAGTCATACAGATAATAAATGATAACATCAGGATTCAAATTCTGATCTAACTACCTCCCAACCTCATGCACTGAACTCGAATGCTTGACTCATGGGTGCTTCTTTCTGTCTGGCCGGACTCCTCTCTGCCTCCCCCTAGTTCTTTTTTCCACTCTCGTCTCCTGCTCCCCAGCCTCCTGTCTTCTGCCTCTGGAGACAGCAGGTTCTCCATCTGCTCTTTGGAGGCCTAAATACCCCCTCTCCTGAGCGATTGTCCTGAAGGACGACCTCTCTGCTGTCCTTCCTGCTGCCCAGCCCTGCTGCCCTCATCCCTGTTCATCCCAGTGCTTAAACTCCCCTCTCCTGGGGCATCACATTATAGTTATTTGCATTTGCTCCAACTGCTTCACACAAATGTGTGACTATTAGCCCTTAAAGTTCAATGGGAAATTACCATCTGATAAGGAGATATCCAACCATCAAAGAAATTTGAATGTGTTCCCAAAGAAGAATTCTTCAATGTTTTAAGTTACAGCAACATGCATGTCTTGCACTATTCATGTCTTATATGCCTAGAGGCCTAGACACATATATTTACATGCTATTTATCCTGCAATTCAATGGTTTCACTAAATTCACTTTCCACTGTGATCCTATCATTGTTCTGTTGCTTCGGGCTATTTTCTGCCATCTCTGAAACACAATGTTCATGCTGAACTCCCTCTACCTTACTTATAACAGGAGGCAGCCAGGCAAGCCTCAGAGACCTCGATCTCTGATTCACAGCAGGGAATCAGCCTTAACTTCTCTGTTTTTACAGAAAAGATCTAGTGAGTCAGACACCTGCACAGCTTCTGTCAAAGCCGCACAACAAAGGCTTCTATCTGGCTATGGAAATCGCAAGCTCCACTCAGACTCAGGTTTGTCTGAGGGGGCCACCAGCTGTCAACATCTGGCATCTGTATCCCACTCTCAAAGCTACCTGGACAGGACTGACCTGCCTGTGATGTGGGCCTGGGATGTGCCCAGGAGATCTCAAGTATGGACCTGGGGGCTTTAGGGAGTGGGGACTGGTAGAAGACTGGACTGTCCCATGGAAGAGCTAACCTGAGCTGTGTGCACCTGCTGAATAGGGAGAGGAGATGGGTTTGAAGTAGTTCCATATGTGACACTTCACTAACAAACACAAAGGGAACTATAGAAATCTTGGGGGACATTCTTAAATTTGTGTTTCATTTGATATTTGTATTTGAAATTTCAGATGCAAGAGCACTACATTCTTTTCGTTGCTTAAGACATCTTAAAATTTCATCCAGTCTTAGGCTGGGGATTGGAGAAGTGCATTTATGTCGGATTGGTATTAAAGGCACGGATTAAATGTCACAGAGGGCTCTGATGTCTTATGTAGGCCTAAATCCCAGCATCTGCACAGCAGCTGGCCGCTCAGAATACATGTGGTGGCCTGACTGACCATGGCCTGGCTGACCATGGCCTGGCTCCTGCTGTGTTGTGTTCACTGACCTTCTGCCTCATTCTGCCTCATGCAAAGAACTGCAAAGAATGACGGAAGGAGATACTGTTACTAACTCACTACCCTGCCCTTTCTTGGGTGACCATTTAATTCATCTTTCAAAATGAAGAATTTAGGGAGGGGAGAGACAAAGAGTTACAAATGATAAATCTTAATGGGTCAATAACAGGTATACCTAGTTGTGCTTGGCAAACCAGACATGGCCACTGTGTCCCCCACCAATATGTTTTTACCCAGAGTTGTGACTTCTCCAACTTTCTATCTCTACCCTTCATCCATTTCAACCCTACATCTCTCCCTAGGTCTGTGTAACACCCCTTGAATATCTCCCCATAGAACTGTCTGTAAAATTCCAGAAACCCAGCTCAGCTACAATCCTCACTCACCTGGATGTGCACCTGGTGAACCAGAGTGGAGCGAAGGGCACTGTACGATGAAGACCGTTCTCCCTTAGCCACCTGGGTGCCAGGGAGCCTCTTTAGGAATTGTGCCTAGATAGCATTCAGTGTGGCAGGCCCAGGAGGGCCCAGGCAGGGTCCATGCCTGGGTACTGAGATGCTCAGTGAGATGAGGAGCCATCATCAGACAGTCACGTAGTGTGTGAACTTGGGAGGAGAGACATCAGCCAATGCCTAGCCACAGATGGGGCAGCAGTGTCCGTGACAGGAGCCATACAGGAGAGGTGGCTTTGGGCTGGAGGGATGGAGGATGGCTCTTTTGATACATATTTGGCATCACGCTAGGGAGGACTTGCAAAGTCAGGCTAAAGGGACTAAAGTTGCTCTGTTTGGGAGCATGGGATGACGTGTTAGAGAGATTAATGTGGAATTGTGTCCAAGAGATAGAGGGTAAAAGGGGGCAGAAAGACCAGGAGCAGGTGATAGTGCCACCCAGATTCCTATTCAGAACTGGTGTCCAAATGAGATGGACTTTGCAGGTGGCTTCATGATGACCAAATAAGAAAATCCACTGCACTAGCATGATGACAGTGGTGCCCTAGAGAGACAGGGAGGGAGGGAAGGAGAGAGAAAACAACAGAGGGGGAGGGGCCTAGAAAGCCAGAGGGCCACACCAGTTATTTGGCTTGTGTTGCAGTGGAGGCACCTTGGCCACTGAAGCACACACAAGACCACCCGTGTCAACTGTCTAAGTGATGTCGCTTCAAAGTGCCACAGAGGGTATGGCCAGCTTAACCTGTGGGGCAGAAAGCAAACACAAGGGCCGGGCACCTACAGGCCAGGTCCAGTAACCGGCCATATTACTGAGGAGTACCATGCAGGTTATGCTGGTCACAGCTGTGTGCAATGACTGCCGAAGGGATGGCCAGAGCAAGGTTAGACTCTGGATCAAAGCTACTGTATAATCCTCAGTTGTAGAGCTAGGAATAATTTAAAATTTTCGATAAATGTTAACATTGCAATAATAGTGTCACGTGAGCAGTACTTAGAGCTCCTTCAAGTGCCAATCCTGCCTTGGGACACAATTTATACAATTACCAAACTATGAAGACAGAGAATCACAAAAGTAGATCCAGCAGGTCAGCTTCTGTGAACTGAAGATGTAAAGGGGAAGGAGCCAAGTTCATTTCTTTCCCTGCATAAACTTGCAGTTCAACAGATCACTACTGAGTGCTGTTTGTGAGATTGGAGCTCAAGGTTTCTTCGGTGTCCAGACACCACCTGCCAGACAGCCCCACTCACAGCTGGGAGGCAAGGCTTTGTGAAGGCACCCAGTCCTCAGCATGGAGTGAGTGACCAGCGACAGGAGGGGACTTAGGGGGAGCGAGTGCACTCTTGGGCACAGGACTTACTCTAATTAACACCGCATCTGCGTAATCTTCTGAGCCCACTCTTCTGAACATCTCTTCTTCCAGGAATTCTGGCTCAAATAACTCCACTGGACTTAAATCAACACAGCTCCCACCAAATCTTTAAACACAGTTCTATGTCTCTGGGATGTTTGTAGCTGGTCCTTTGGTCCAATTTTGGTTTGTTCACAATGGTTCTTGTGCACGTCTCCTGAAGTGCAGGTAGGTGTAGCTTGCTCACAGAAGTTGGTAAGTTCCCAGAGGGTGAAATATAATCTCATTTCTACCCCTGGACTGACATGCTCACACCAGCAGATTGGGAGGCAGATGTGCCCAGACTGGCATGCAGGAGAGGTGAAAGAGAACATGTAAAGGGGAGAGGAACGTGGCCAGCCCCTCACCGTTGGTGCTCATGGTGGCCCTGCCAGGTCATGCCTCTCAGGTGGGGTGACAGGCAGAGCAAAAGATACAAAGTGGCCAGAGAGGTTAAAGGAGGAAACAGGGTGGGCAGGATGAAAGGGACATGCCACTGTCCTCTGGAGCTCTTTAGTACTGAAAGAACCACACAAGAGGGTGCTGTCATGGGCCCAAGACAAGGTCAGCATTGCAGTGTGAACAGGACATTTCCTCTGATTTTGCAGCCACGCCCCCTCTGCAGGGAGCATCTGAGGGCCTCTGTTAACCTTTCTCCCAAATTAGTGGGAAAAAAATCAGACAGAAATTCCCTCTCAAAACAAAAAAAATTCCCTCTCAATTCAAGCAAAAACTCGAGCCTTCCTAGATGAGAGGCTCGCGCTTCTCTGCAGTTTGTGTCTGCAGTGCCAGGTCACCTCCCACCCTGCAGGGACCCACAGCAGGGTGGGACCCAGAACCCCACCCAGCACACTCAAGCAGCCCACTGTGTCCCGGACCCCAGCTCTGCAGGAAGCTCCGGCTGCTCTGGAAGGTACGCAGGCTCCATCCTGGCCCTGCTAGTCCCCACCCTTCTGTGCCCATCGCTGGCCCATTCCAGGCCTTGGTCTCCACTTGGACATCACTTCCGTATTCACTTGCTTACTTGCTTACTGGTTGGAAAACCAGTTGGAGAAGATCCTTGCTAGTCCTGCTGATGCCCAGCACAGTGCCTGCCTCACAGTGAATATCTGTTAAATGAATGGAGGAATGAACGGGTGATAATACTAAGAGGGGAAAGGTTAACGTTTCCTCCCTAGACGGTGGGATGCTTGTGCATGAGACCCTGCTCATCATAGTGCTGTAGCTTCATAGTCTAAAGAGGCTTGATCATTTTTTGCAAGAAATGCAAGTTGAATTAAGTAAAATGAAATCAGAGGAAACAGAGCAAGACTCACAGGCATGACTGAATCCCAAGAGGCAGACTACACAGGCAGCTCAGTGAAGCAGGCATGGCCAGAATATGCCCTGGGAGGCAGGGCAGGTGGGGCAGCCCCATGGGAATTTGAGACTTTCATGCCAGAATAGACTTTTTTAGAAAAAGCCATCCTAGAAGTCAAGGGAAACAATTACAGTCCTACTCTGCTTAACTGGGGATATGGCCCTGGGTAAGTCACTTTTCTCTGCAGCTCCATTGCTTTGTCTACAAAATTAGAATATGACAGGCTATATTTTTTTTTGTAAGATTGCGTCTGGCTTAAATGTTCCATAGTGCAAAGTTTGACATTAGAAAATAAATGCTAAAAAAAAAGAAAGAAAAGAAGTGCTGAGTAAAAGGGATGGTAGTGAGTATCCCGGTCTGTCCGGGGGCCTCCGGCCCAGGGTTGAGTTGCTCTGAACCAGGCGGACTGCCCCCTCCTTTGAATGCTACCCTGGGCACATAAAGGTTGTACCAACCCGGTGCTTCTCTACAGCCGGGAAACACCACTTGTGGAGGGCAGGCGAGGTGCACCATCCGGCAGCCTGTGTGGAAAAACCTGGAAGAACATGTGCACTCCCGGCCCCTGCCAACAACAACTCCAGGAAAATGCACTTCCCAGAGTTCCTGGCAGAATTTCCAGTGTGGCATCTTCTTCCTCCTCCCTGGAAACAGAGTAGCACATACCAAAGCCATGTAGAATAGTCTAATCTCCAGGAGGTGGGGAGGAAAGTTACACAGTCCCTGTATTGCCAGCGTGGAAGCCTCCCCTCACATCAGGGGCTGACGCTTGCAATAAATGCAGGTTGAATGGAATACAATCAAATCAGAGGAGATGAAGCAGGGCTTCACAGGCAGAGCTAGATGCTCAGGAGACAGACATCTGCATGACAGATAAACTCATGTGACAGGTGTACAGCTGCCTAGTGGAGGTAGATATTTACATCTTTAAACGATCATATGTTAAATGCTTGTACAGCAAAATATCTTCATAATAGCTTCAATTTTGCCTCTTGCACTACAAATCCTAAAATATTTGTTAGTTGGTGGTTTTCATACATTGTGCCATCTCTTCCCCGAACAACTGCAGAGCCTCTCTCTCTCTCTCTCTCTCTCTCTCTCTCCCCCTCTCCCCCTCCCACCGTAAGACTAAGCTCCCACTGTGGTTGCTGGCAGTGAATCCTTGGCTGCACCATGAAGGTGGTGATGGGGGCTGAGTAGTGCTTCTCCTTGGAAGCAGGGCTCCCACTGCCCTCCCCGGAGGCCTGTCTCTTCCCAGGCCCTCTGCCAGTGAGCAGCCTTCCCTCGCTCCCCCACCCACTCCTGCTCCTTGACAAGAGGTGGCAGAGGCCCTTCAAAGTTCTTGGTCACACTTTTCCCCCATTGACTTTCATATGCTTTCCGCTGAGGGCTTCTCCAGGAGATAGGGACTATTCAAGGACAAAGACCACATCTTGACATTGTTCTAGTACCACCCCTGCCACACACACACATCACATCCAGAGGATAGATGGGCTTGGTGGACATGGGATGCAGAGGTCAAATAAGAGAGAGCACTTGACCCTACCCAGGGTCAGGCTCTGCTGTGCACAAATCTACCATTTCTAGAGGGGACATGGAGCAAAGTGTTCCTGACCCAAAAGAAACCCGAGAATCTTCCATCATTCAGTTAGAATAATGCAAATCCAACTGTGTAGAAAAATTCCTCAAGGGCGAGGATCCCCCTCTAGGCAGTACCCCCAGCAGGATGAACCAAAGGGTCCTGCTTTTAAAGCAAGAGAAAGATGTTTTTCACTTACTGTAATCAGTGAACGTGAGTTGATGAGCAAGAAAATGGTGAATTCCAAAAGACAAGGAGCAAACACTTTGCTGTCCTCACACAGTGAAGGACACCCAGGGGCAGTAGCCCTGCTCTCTGTGACTGAGTTGCTGAAGCTGACAGATGATTTATCTAGGGAGGATTTCCTGCCTGGAGAGCTGAGAAGGAGCTTGGCTGAGGCCACTTGATTTAATCTCCTTAGGAAGGTAAAAGCTGTGGGGAATCAGTGGCAACAGAGAAGGGCCAGTGGGAGGCCACAAAGTGGGCTCCTCACCCCAGCCTGGGGAAAGGCTGTGGCAGTCAGATCTCTCTTCTGCTCATTACACACAAAGGCACACCATGATGTGGAAGGAGAGTGGGCAGAGATTTCCACAACTGCAGCAACAGGTGCACAGAGAATACAGAGGGATTGCAACACTGAACTGCCTGTGAGTGATTGGGGCAGGTCCCATGCCACTGGCCCCAGGAGGGAGACCACAACAGAAGACTGTCATGCCCAACCCCAGGTGCCCTCTGCAGCGATCTTGATCCCTTTGTAAACCTGCTCTAAGGCATCCCCTCCCTCACACAAAATTGGGAGCCCAACGTTCTCATTTCCTCCACTCTCCGAACATGTACATAAACATGTATAAAATGTACTTCTTTGTGGTCTAAAGATTCCATCCATTCAAACAGAACTGGACCAACCTGTTTTGAGGCATTCGGTCACGTTTAAAAGTTGTGGTGCTGCTCACTCTGCCTTACTGAAGCCTGATTGCCTTACTGAAGCCTGAATGAACAGCCCTGCAGGCTGAAAGTGGCGACATTGGTTTTGTTCCGTTGGGAAGGTGGAATTACTCCCGACCCTGAATACTAGGTGCAGAGTAAACACAAGCTTTGAAGGCAGAGAGGGTTGGAAGTGAAACTGTGGAGTTGAGCTTTGGCAAGATGCCCTGCTTTTAGGCAAACTGTAAATTATAAATACAGTGTCTCTGTTCTCCTTCTTTCATGCTAGGATGTAAGGAAAAACAACACCGGCCCTGCCTTCCCAACCCTCCTCTTTCTTCCTCAGATTAGCTGCTAACAGTTCTGGACTGGAAATGACTTCAGACATTTAGACACCAGCTTGTCTGATTGTGTCCTCTTTAAATCCACAATTCCTAGACATGGATGTAGTGGATCCTCCCTCACCCTCAAGGAGACCCCCAACACACCCAAGATCTAGCTTTTAGGACTGAGTTATCCTGCAGGAGGTGGGATGATGGACCAGCAGCTCTCCCTGTTGAGGCTGTAAAACAGTCTGGCTTTTGATTATTTAGCAGAAAAAGCAGCAAGAAGAATCCTCAGAGCTAATACTAGAGAGAAATGCAACCAGTGCTGCACCTACTGTAAGGATTTGCCACAACCATGCAGTACAAAGGGAACAAAGGGATTCGTTCTGAGTTCAGGGATTATTGGGGTGAGGTCATATTCTGTCAAATCAGCCTTTAATGGCAACAAGCAAATCCTCCCTCTAGCCTCACTGCCACCTTCCAGCATCAAGGCGTTGCTCTTTCCTCTGCCATGAGCATGGAGCACCAGGCAGGACCTTCATACACCTCTTCATCCCCGTGATAACCAGGCTTGTTTTGGAGAGTTGGGGAGAGCTGATGTACAAGAAGGACTAAAATCTGCAGGAAAGGAGACCAGAAATCAAGCCCTAGGGAATCGCAGTGGGACTGTGGGTGGGTGCCAGGGTTCCTTACCTTTTCCTATTTGCCCCTCCACATCCACACTGACCTAGTGTCTAATACCCCAAGTCCAACAGTGTGCCACAGGGGGTCTGTGTCACACACAGCCTGAGGCCGGCAGAGCCCACCCTCCCCCAGTGGCTCAGGGAAATGTTGCTGAGCAAATCGTGAGCTTACCAAGCTTTCTACCTCAGACAAGGCTCTGACTCCAAAACCAGAAACACCAAGTAACAAGCTGTTACTTACAGTTTCAAAAACAAAATATTATCTGCTAAAAAAACTAACACTTGCCTTAACCAAGTCAAATTTTATTTCCTGGGATTAAAAATAAAGAGAATTAATTATCAGAAGTCTTCCTACAACATCTGTAAAATGCTTACTGAAGAAGTTATGAGAATTGTTTAAGGCGCACAGAAAAAGTCAGATTTGCTTTCTTCAGGAACATTCCTTACCTAGATGCAAAGCACCAATGTCACATCCTCCAAAACAGGTTTGGAGCCACAGAAACCAGAGCAGCCTTGCCTGGGTCTGGGGCTCTAAGTATCCCAGAAAAACATCACAACAGCTCTCTTATTCATAAATTCAATAATTCAATATATATCTTGAGAATATATACAAATACTTTCTCTCTGAACTACAGTACAAAAATCTACTCACTGGCCATAAAAATAATATTTCCCCCATACACAAATACAACCATATGTAAAGCAAATTAGGAACACATGGAAGGGGAGGGCTACAGAACCCCTTGGGATGTGGGCTATTTAAAGTCATTTCTGTTTGGGTTATCCCTCTGCTGGGTATAGGAAACTAGCTGCAAATACATCCATCTCGCGGCGCTCACCATTTCAACAGCTCCTGCGTCATGGAATGTGGTACTTTTTAAAAATAGGCAAGCCTTAGTGTCATGGAAAGAAGATGAGAAATGGGGGGCTGGAGGCAGGGAGGACAGACGAGGAGAGACAGGCTTCAGCGACAAGGTGGGCTTGCAATGCTCAGCAGTGTGGAGCGAATCCCGGGTGCAGGAGGCCACCCCGGCTCCCACCCTGCTGCTACCAGTCTGCATGGCACTCCCTTCACAAGTCCGTTTCCCGGCTGCTGTCCAGGCAGAGTGCATACAGGGACCTCCGTAACTCCACACTGCTCTTAGCCTTGAGGTGACACTTCTCCAGGGGGCAGCTGGCTCTGCGGGTACTGTCTGAGCTCCCCAGGGGTGCCCCAGGTTTGCAGAAGGAAGCCTTGCTCCAGCTGGCCTTGCGCTGGCCTCCCACATCTGGCCCGGAGCCCCGACTCTGGCTGCCTTCTTCCTTCAGGGCTACCTGCTCCTCCTGCTCTGTCTCCCGGTGGTAGAAGTAGTTGAAGTTGGAGACGATGACCGGGACAGGCAGGGCAATGGTGAGGACCCCGGCGATGGCACACAGCGAGCCCACAATCTTGCCCCCTACGGTGATGGGCCTCATGTCCCCGTAGCCCACAGTGGTCATGGTCACCACCGCCCACCAGAAGGCATCCGGGATGCTGGGGAAGTGAGTCCCCTGGTTGTCAGCCTCAGCAAAGTAGACGGCGCTGGAGAAGAGGATAACCCCGATGAAGAGGAAGAAGATGAGCAGCCCCAGCTCCCTCATGGAGGCCTGCAAGGTCTTGCCCAGGATCTGCAGCCCCTTGGAGTGGCGGGAGAGCTTGAAGATGCGGAACACCCGGACCAGGCGGATCACCCTGAGGATGGCCAGGGACATGGCCTGCTGCCCGTTCTGGCCAGCCCCTAGTCCACCCCCTGGCTCTTGCTCGGCCAGTTCCGTGCCCAGGGTGATGAAGTAGGGGAAGATGGCCACAATGTCGATTATGTTCATGATGTTCCGAGAGAACTCGGCCTTGCTGGGGCAGGCAAAGAAGCGCACGAGCAGCTCAAAGGTGAACCAGACGACACACGTGGTCTCGACGATGAAGAAGGGGTCGGCCAGGGTCCTGGGCAGGAGGGGTGCCACGGTGGGGCCATAGAGCGGTGCCACGGCCCTACTACCATTGATCCCCGGCGCGGTCACAGGAGGCTGGTGGGGAACCGGGGGCAGCTCCCGTTCATCCCGAAACTCGGGCAGCGTCTCCAGGCAGAAGGTGACGATGGAGATGAGGATGACCAGCACGGAGACGATGGCGATGGCTCGTGCTGACCCTGAGCTCTCAGGGTACTCGAAGATGAGCCACACCTGGCGCTGGAACTCATTTCGGGGCAGCGGTTTCTCTTTCTCTTTAAGGAAGCCCTCATCCTCACGGAAGCGCTCTAAGGCCTCCTCCCCCAGCTGGTAGAAGCGGATCTCATCCACGAACACGTCCATGGAGACGTTGACCGGCCTGCGCAGGCGGCCCCCGGACTGGTAATAGTAGAGGATGGCGTCGAAGCTGGGCCGGTGGCGGTCGAAGAAGTACTCGTTGCGGAGCGGGTCGAAGTAGCGTAGGCGCTTGGCTGGGTCCCCCAGGAGCGTGTTGGGGAACTGAGCCAGGGTGCCCAGCTGCGTCTCAAAGCGCAGCCCGGAGATGTTGATGAGGACGCGCTGGTGGTGCAGGGCGCCCGCTCCTAGAATGTGGTCCTCCGGCATGCCCGTGCCGGGGTCGCCCTCTCTGTCGTCGTCCTCGTTCTCTGGAGACTGCCGTCGAGGCTGCGGCAGCTCTGGGAGCAGAGGAGAAAGAGAAGGCAGTGGCTGCGCTCCTGGGTCCGTGCCTCTCTCCGCACCGCGGGCCCTGGGCTCCGGGGGCGAATCGCCCAGCGCCGCCGTCGGAGGGCACTGGAGCGCTCCCGCCATGGTCAGCCCGCAGCTTAGCCGGGCCTCGCCTGCTCCTGGCACGGTCATGGCCCCGCCGTTCTCCAGGGGCACCAGGGAGATCTCCATGGCCCGGGGGCAGGGCGCATAGTGCGCCCGGCGGGTCCGCGCCCCACTCAGTCCTCTCCTCAACCCAAGCCGCGCCGCGGGTCTGATTCCGGCGGGCAGGGGCTGCTGGCACGCTGGGTCCTGACGTCAGGCTGCTGCTGCCTTGCTCTCTGCCTCTCTTGGTTCTAGAAGCCGCCGTTACCAAGCAGCCAAAAAGCCTCCTTCCCGCAGATGCAATCTTCAGCTGCCCTTCTCTACAGAGCCGCGCGGCCTCCGCCCACTGCGCCTCGGTCTCCGCCTCCTCCAGCTTCCCCTTGTTGCCGGCGCGGGTGTCACCCGGGAGGGCGCAGCTGGCTCTGAGCACCCAGGAAGAAAAAGGTCCAGAAGGCTGTGGTCCAGCGGCGGGATGGAGGGAGACTCGAGGAGGGAGGAACAGGTTGTACCCGGCGCGCTCGAACTCCCAGGGCAACCAGATGAGAATGGGGCTGGATTTCAGATCACCTGGGAATCCGCTGAAAGCCACAGACTCCAGGGAAAACAAATTGCTTGCGACTGAAGAGACCAGGCTTTGAGCTGAGTCAGAGTACGCCAGGCACTAACAACAGTGCTTGGAACATTTTTCTTTTCTTTGGAGAGATAAGGATATCTCCGCTTTGGGAAGAATTACCAGGGGCGGGGGCGGCATGAGGGACCTGTGAATTAACTGGACTCATTTGTAGGACAATGGATGGATCTTGAGATCATAATACTAAATGAAGTAAATCAGGTAAAGCATTATATACCACATCGTGTCTCCAGTATGAGAAATCTAAAATATAAATAAAGAGCAAATTAAAAGAGAGATGGTAGGACACAGGGAGGTGGATTTTGTGGCGATGGAAAGGAGTCTGGGGAAGGAGAGACAGGGGAGGGTAGCAAGGGGAGAAAGGTAGTAAAAATGACCGAGACTCATTGTATGTGTGTACCAGTACCCCACGGCGAAGGTAACTATCTGTCACAGACATATAGTAATAAAAATGTTCCAATTATAGTTTGCTACCTAATGTTGCTATAAAGAAAAATATATTAATCCTGTATAGAAAGGAACTGTATATGCATGGAAAGAGAGATGGAGAGAAAGAGAAAAGCATCTTCTTCCCATCTTTCTGCAAACCCTCTAGAAGTTACAGGGCTGAAACCTTGCAGCAAACCCCCTGCCCTTGGCCTGGGAAAATCCGTGTTCCCAGCCAGGGGCAGTTCCAGCAAAGCCCCTGGAGATGCACTGTCTGGTCTCATATCCCTGAGACACAACGGCTAGGCCCTACCCACCAAATTCCAGTTGCAAAAAAACCCTAACAGGGAAAGGGAGGAGGAATTTAAAAGGCCTGGTGAGGGCTGATTCGCTTGGTGAGGCTTGGAGCTGGCAACAGCGGGGAGGTTTGTGCACTGAGTTGAGCTGGAGAGGTGGTTTATGCTTTTAGTGTATACCAGCCCATTCCCACTGCTTGGCAAATGTTGACTTGTGTATTCCTACAGCAACCTATTTTATAAGTGCTATTGTTACCCCCATTTAATAAAGAGGAAACTAAGGCACAGAGAGATTGACTAATTTGCCTCAGGTCACACTGGGAGAAAGGGTCAAAGCTGGGGTTCAAACCAAGCCTTTAGGTGAGGGCTTTGCTCCTAACACTCCTCTCTACTGTAGAAATGCTCAGTCCCCTATCCAGAGTAAGCGCCAGCTCCTTCACCCCAGTGTCAGGTCTTAGAGCATCAGGTTCCTACTGCGGGAGCTGAGAGAACATACTGCTTTTCTGGGCCCAAAAAGGTGGATATCTGCCCCTGCCTCTGCCCCTGCCCTTGCTCTGGAAGAGATTTGGAGGGTATCAGTAACAAGGGAAACAGCTTTTAAGGCATGTCTGACAGTCCCAGACATAACTCCAAATGTTTCTTAGTTTTAAATCACCATAAAGTGGCTCTATTTTTAGAAGTCTGATTGTATTGTCTATTTTTGTCCCTCTATATTGCTTGGGATGTTACAGTCTTTCATTCATGAAGGGACCTATGTATGGGTGATGAGTGAGGTGCTTAGCTCTGGGTGCACAAGTGTTTGTTGGAATAGCCTGTGGAGACATACGAGCACATGTCAGGGTTTGGGAAGTGTATGTATGCCACTTTTAAAGGGTGTGCACTTAGGGCTGCTGTGAACTCAGTGCTGGTAAATGTCTTCACCTTGTGTCTCTTTGTGATATTGGCTGTCTTGTAGATGTGCAGGAGTGAGGAAGAGGCAAGAATGTCAAAGTCAGTTTGGAGAGGCATCACCAGCCTCTTCAGGGATTTATATTCCTCCTCAGCACTCTTGGTCTCCCATCTCTGTTCCATTCCTACCACACTTTGTTCTTGTTTTGTTTTGGTTTGGCTTTCGCACACTGTGGATGGAACTTACGTGTTCCTGCATGCTGGGCAAGTGCTCTCCACCTAGTTTCACCCCAGACCTTTTATCTTTTGGTGACCCTGATGTTCTCCTCAGGATCATTTTGTCCCTGCTGAGCTTGCAGAGGGTGAGATCAGAGACCCATGATCACTGCACCTTGTTTACTGGTGCAGGAACCTTGTAATGCAAGGTGGTGCTGTATTAGTTCACATGGGCTCCCCTTGGGCTACCCAGGGGAAAGAGTTCTCTGTAGCTTGTCTTATAGGAACCCTTGGGAAGATGGCTCCTTGAAGAACAAAAACATAAACAGTCCTAGAAAAGCACAGATACCAGGCCTTTTAAAATGTGCTATTTCCTTAAATCTGCTTCCTGAGTGTGTGCTCTCCCAGGTTTCTTGCAAAATTACCTTCAGATGTCAAGCGGCAGCCATGGAGATAAACCGCTCAGATCTCCCCTAAAGAAAGAAGCTGGTTCTCAGCTGCAAGAGTGCCCTTAGCTGACAGCCTCAGCTGACCCCAGCTTTGGTCTCCACCTCCCCTGTCCTGCACAGAAGTCCTCTGTAAGGTCTCTGATTCAGCCTGAGATTCTCCGTGGCAAGACCTTCTTCCCTCTTTCCTTTCACAAGTGTCAGATCAGGGCTGTGCTCTAAATGCTTTCTTGAACGAGTTTTGCTTTCTTTCTCTTTAAGGTATCTTTTATTGTTGTTATGGTTGATACATTGTATCAACTTGGGGAGTCTAGAGGTTTGGCTGAGTGATTCAGCAGGAAGCCAGGGTGCTTACTTTGTACACATCCTGAGCCTGTGAAAGAGGAGGGCATGGACATTGTGTGAGAACTACACGCCCCTGGGTGGGGGTAGACTGTTTACAAGGTAAGTGAGGAAAAGAGGCTGCTAGCAGCCATTCCTCCCTTTTGCTGGTTGTTTTTGCTGTGCTCTGCTGTCCTGAACAGTTTGCTTTCTGCCATGTGCCACTCTGCCTCAGAACCAGCCAAGTAAGAACTGAAACCTCCACAAATTGTAAGCTAAATAAACCTTTCCTTCCTTCATTTTGGGTGTTGGGTATTTTGTGTCAGCAACGAGAGAAAAGTAACCAAGACAATTATCTTCTAATAAACCTGCGTCCTAACTCCATCTGGGTCTTCTTCCCGGAGGACATGGCACATAGCGGAGACCTGCTGTCTTCTCTATGCATCGAATCCTACGCTCCTTTAAAGCAGTGCCTGCATGAGTGCCATCACTCAAAGGTGCTGTGAAAATGAGGATCTGATTCAACTTGGGTCTTAGATCTCATTTCTGAGTAGCATACTCTTCTCAGACCAAGTCCACCTGATTGCTTTCAGGGAATTATTTGCAACACCTGTGTAGGTCCCCAGACTGAGACACACAGAGAACGGTTGAAAGGTCTTCTCTCTGTATAAGACTGACCCTGACTGAGGACAGGAGGACTTAGAAAGGGTGCAGAAATAATGAAGAGAGAAACTCTAAGGAAGTGAATGAGGGTAAAGGAGGAGAAGAAGGGAAAGAAAAATCCTAAATGCCAACTTTATTGACCCTTCCAAAAATAACCGTTCAGTACCAGGGGGCAGGATATTGCTCCCGGGCACTAGATGACCAGGACAGATATATTTCTTAACCTCTTGGTGCTACATCCTAGGGAAGACCAAAGGCACCGGGGATCTAGTTTTATATTAATTTCAATGACAACTTTCAGAATATAAGGCATTGAGAAAAGTGAGGAGTCTGGCTCCATCTAGAATGCAGGCAAGCTTTCCTGAGTGATGATGGAGAAGATGAAAAGAAAGTCTGTTCCAGGGCAAAAGAAGAAAGGGCGCGGCTAGTGTGAAGAACAGAGTTCCTGCAGTTGGCACACCACCCTGAGGGAGAGTGGGGTGAGACTAGGCCACAGAGGGGAATAAAAGCCGTGCTGGGAAGTGCTGGGAAGTGCTTCCTGGGGTTGTGCTCCATAGTCTCCCAGCAACCTGTGACTAGAGCAGCTTCCTTCCACGCTCGCACACTTTGTGTGTCTCCTGAAGCAAATGCACCAGCACACTTGTCTTTGAGCTTCCTGTTGCTTGTTTCAGTCCCTTCTCTCTTCCATTTCCATCAGAATGTATCTTTGTCTTTATCTTTATGGTGTACACATGCATCTAGCTGTATATCCCATCTAGAACGGTATCTACCACACTGTTTATCTCTCAACAATCTGTTGATCTACCTACTTGCCTACGTATCATCTATTTATACATTGACAGGGAAATGGGTACATAGATTATAGGTACAGAAAGAGAGAGAGAGAGAGAAAGAGAGAAAGAGAGACAGAAAAATATTGAAATCGGATCATTCTTTATTCATTCCTCATTTTTCATACAACACTAAACATAGTGCCAGGTACACATCAGTCCCTTTCTATGTCTGTCTGTCTGTCTGTCCCTACCCCTTGAAATTGAACCCAGGGCCTTTGCAGTCATCTATATCCTCATCCCGCCTTCTTTTTTATTTTGAGACACGATCTCATTAAGTTGCCCAAGTTGGACTGAAACTTGTGATCCTCCTGCCTCAGCCTCCCACAGTCAGTGCTGGGATTATAGGCATTGTGATCACCATACCAGGCTCACAATACACTTCTCAGTAAAGATATGGAGAATGTAGTTAAACCAAGAGAAAGGAATTCAGCTCCTGGGGCAGGAAGAAAGGAGAAATTGAGAGAGAGGAACAGAAGATTTTTTTCTGAGACACGCTGAATACTCAAAGTGAAGAGGATGCCTAAGCAGAAAACTTCGGCACTCCTTTGGATGATCAAACAGGACTAGTGGTGAAATAAATTCGCTCCATCCCTTTGTTTAGGTTAAATATCACTGTACAATCTATGACTGCACACTTATACAACTTTTGGATAAAAACGATTTAGTATATTGGATTGTGCAATTTAATCCCTACTGCTGGAGACCTACAGTTGCTGTAGCTCTGTTTATCAGGTAAGAGTGAACCAAGAACATGGAGACAGCTGAATTTTCATCCAGGGCTGAGGTAGAGCTTCTACCGCTGGACAAAACCCACAGACAGGAAGAAGCAAACTTAGAAGTTAGTTGTAATTGTGCCACAGCCTTACAGGGCAAATATAGAGTGTGGTCCTGCATGATGGAGGGGGTGGCACACATGGGCTCTCACCAGAAGTGCCACCCAGAATCCGGCAGTAGTCTGTCCTGGCAGTGTAATGGTACTAACCAGGCAGTCTGAGTCGCAGGTGCTGTTTGAGGGGATGAACAGCTGCTGTTTTGGGGAGCTCATCTCTAAGGTATCACCAGCCAGCTGGTGGGACCCCACTGGTGCAACTGAGTGATGTTTTATTTTATGAGAGAAGTGCACCCTCTGCTGTATCTTCCCACCGCCTTGTCTATCACTCTAGTAAACCAGTTACTCCAAATTACCCTGATCACACCTGTGCCCTTGACCTCTGCATCACCCCTTCATTAAAGCCAAGCAAGTTAGCATGTGACTATAATTCCAGCGCTCTGGGAGGCTGAAGGAGGACAGGAGTTAGAGGCCACCCTGAGCAACTTAGCAACTTCATGAAGCACTGTCTCGAAATATAAAAAAGGATGGGGATATAGCTCAGTGCAAAGGCCTTGGGTTCAATGCTTAGGGTTAGAGTTAGGGTTAGGGCTGGGGTTAGGGTTGGGGTTAGGGCATGTGTCTGTAGGGGGATTCTAATTAACAAAAACTATGATCATATCTCCTCTATCAGGAATTCTGCCATCCCGGACTGGGAATGACTTGTTTTTTCCAGCTTCCCTACAGAATCCTGGTCAGCATCTTTCTAAGAAAACGTGGAGGTACTGGGGTGAGCAGGGCAGATACAGTATTCGAGGAGAGCCAAATACGGGACTGCTTGGTTTGAACCAGGGAGAGTTCTTTTGTTTTCAAAGAAAGAAAAGACTTCAGCAATAGGTCTTTGGTAAGCTGAGTCAGTTTGCTATTGCAAAGTGTGGGATTTAGGTGCATTCCTATTCAATAACACACCGCAGTGATAAATGCTCAACCAATGAAAGCGTCCCTGAGCAGGAAGCTTGAGCTCTCTCCCCCAGTCCTCTGCCTCAGGGCCATTCCCTCCTAGATCTGCAGCAAGAAACATGTTAATGAGGGGAACAGGCATTCTTCCTTCCCTTCCCACTTGCCCCCAATCCAGTACCTTGGGGAGAAATCCCTGGGAGTGACCTTTCTTTCCTGTTTGATGGAAGTGCCAAGGTGGAGTAACACAAAACGCCACCCAAAACAAATGCACAAGGCGGCAGACCATTTATCCACTGCACATAGAGATGGAAGCAGGTGGAGGAGGAAGAGGGGCCCAAAGGGGCAAGGGATGAGGGGAGAGGGAGAGATTATACTTGCATTGACCCAGATCCTCAAAGAGACCCCCTGGGTTGTTGGGAGTTCCTGTTTGGAAAGATTAAGGGAAGCCAGCCATTCACAAATCAAGGCTCACATCTGGAGCTTGGGTTTTTCTCTCCCTCCCTCTGTAGATCTAATCCAGGAATAAATTCATTAATAGGTCCAGTGCATTTTCCAAGGCCAAACAGAATGAAGTGACCTAAATACGTGGTGGCTGGCAGGTTTGTGGGATGGCCCACTCTGGCTTCCCCCTCCTCCCACCTCCACTCCAGGTCTCTCTGCTTTCCCCAGACAAACTGGGTAGCTAGAGCTACACTTCACTGTTTCTCGTTCTTCTTCCTCAGACATCTTACTGTAGCATTTACTGCTATAATATGTGGCTTTTGTGGCTATGACATTATAAACCAATAGCTTTCCTTGGTGTTTACAGTGAGCTATGTCTTAAGTGCTTGTTGTTTTCTCAGTAACAACTGTAATTCTTAATTCTTGCCTGACTGTGTTCAGGTGCCCAGATCAAAGATATCTAGTTGAGTATTTTATATTTAGTGGGTTTCTTAGCTCAGTTTGCACATACTATAAAAGATACATTTAGGAATTTAGGCTATGTATCAATATACATGAATAAAAGTGCTTTATTTTAAAAGTGCTGGGCAAAACTACAGTAGTTTTCTTATTATTTAAGGAGCATTGCATTTCAGTCTGGAAAAACATATGAGATCACTACACAATTCCTTCCTCCTGCCCTGCCATGGACTGTTTCTCCTCTGTGATGTCCCTCTGCCATCCCACCCTGCCTCGGACCCAGCCAACTATGGACTGAAGCCTCTACAAACTGTGAACCGAAATAAACCTTTCCTCCTGAAAAGTAGCTAAGACAACATTTGTGCCCACTACGTACTGGACAGTCCTGAGACACTGCACTAATAAGAACTAACAACATCACAAGATAAAAGTAAACTCAAAAGCTATCCTTTCCTAAGCTAACATTGTGTCTGTTCCCCAAAGATTAAAGCATGCAGATGTGCTGATCTAAGTCAAATGGGCCTTTCAGGAGGCGCAAGTGAGAGCCCAGGACAGTTTGCAACTTTAGGGTACAACTTTAGTTACAATTCAGTGTTCCTGGAAGATGAACAAGGAACAGAATTAGCTGGGAAACGTATTTCTAAGATACCTACCTTTGCCAACTCTGACCTTTTCTCACTTCTTCATTCGCTTATACAAACCCCAGTCTCTTACCTTCCTTGCAAACTTGTCAGCTGTCCTCCCTGACCACGTACTCAGCAATCTGAATAAACTCTTCTCTTTCCTGTATGCCTTGTATGTTGCTAAATTCTTACCACCCATGGCACCAGCTCTCCATCTACCATCTGACAACAATAGCCTTCCTGTCTATTCTTGTCAGTGTGTCTATCAAAATCAGTCTTATTGATTCTGATTTGACAAACAGATGTATTGGTCATGCAAGAGGATTAAGATTCAGCCATGATGTCAGTGTAGCTGGTCCTAAAGGAGGAGGCTGAGACAGGATGGTTGCCACTTGAGTAAGTGTGGACCCTGGACCGGCAGTTTCAAGATCATGGGGAAGCTTACTAGGAAAGCAAGTTCCGAATCACATCCCCAGACATACTGGTTTCGAGTATCTATAGACAGGCCCAGGAATCTATTTCAGTAAGCTCCCAGCAGAGTCCTGCTGCCCACCAAGTTGGCGAGCACTGTTCTACAGGGCTAGCCACACTTGGGCATCATGTCCTCTTACTGGATAGTGTGGTACATGAGGAATCTGGGGCCTGGAAGGTAAATGTTCCTGGATAAGGGCTTGCAAGCTTGGTTGAAACAGGCTTAAACAGAGTCCTGAGAACACCTCATATTCATTTTAATATTCAGTTCCACAAGGCCTCAGTTTCTGCATCTGTAAAATAAAAACACCAGTAGTATCTACCTGCTCTAATTGCTCTAATATTACGTGTCTGGTGAATCATAAACACTCAGTATATATTAGTTGCTTTGTTATTGTTAGTCAGTGTCATTTGATGGTTGACAAATCCATGTATCAACCCTAAATTACGTGTATCACTGTCTGAAATGGCCAGCAGGGCACTGGTTTTAGGGTAAAAGCCCAGATCTGGAGATTCCAACAGACCAGGCTCAGCAACTCATGCCGAAATGCTAACCAACGAGAAAGGCAATGGTGTGCTTTAATCAGGGTGGCCATGCTGGAAAGCACAGCTAAAGAGGTTCAAGATCTGGATTCAAGGGGCCTACTGACACTTTGCATTTCACAGAGAAGGGAAATGAAAGAAAAGACTGGGGATCTTCCTAGCTGGTAGCATAGTTAATCCTGATCAAGTGCTGGCTCTGGTTTGTCATCATCTCAGGATCAGTTCTGAGAGCTTCTGGGAGAACCACCATAACTTAGGGAGTCATCTAGGTCCCATAGTGAGGTAGCAGCTGTAAAAGGATGCCACTGCTTGGAGGGCAGCCTCGATTCTGTCTTAGAATAACTGCTTCCACTTGGTGGGTGACCTCATCAGCATGTTTGGGAGGATATCTTTTTCTTAGAATCCATGGAGATGGCAGGATTAGGACTCTAGGCTTCAAGGCGTCACTTCAGGGTGAATAGAACTGGATATTATAAAAGCTGGAACTTGGATGTTCCTACAAATCCTAAAAACAACTTTAGTACCTGACCCTATTTCCATGTATTTATATGTACAGAGCTGGCTAGGACCCTTTCCTTATCCCATCAGTTGGCTTTAAGCAATGCGTATCAGTCTAGCATAGGTGCTGATGGTAGTCTTTGAAGATGGCAGGTTGTGTTTTCCCAGGTCCTCATTGTTCCCATGAGTGAGCCAGGATGAGGAGGGTTGTGTGAGCAAATGCTCCATGCTGTTGGCCAGGATCATCCTCGAGATAGGGGCTACAACTTCCTGGGGCTTGAAAGATGACAGATCAGAGCTGAAGCATTGACCCCCAGACATTAGACATTCTCTCAGTTGTGTCATACAGATTACTCTCTCTGCATATGGCAGAGGGGATTTCAGGCCTCCTACCTAGGCCAGCTCATGGCTCTCACCTACTTCCCACCTCTCTAACAGTCACTTGTCCTCAAGCCACTCCCTGCTTCACAAATGAATAAAATCTGAGCTTGGTCTTGGGTTGAGGCCTTTGTTCTAGATGGCCATCGCTGTGGCTGGATTTAGGACTGGTTGGCTCGCCATAACTACAGATATGCATTAGTGTCTTTATTTTCACTGTGGGTTGCGCTAGAAGTGGTAGATTGGAATTAACCTGCTAGGATTCTAATAACTTTTCATGGGATGACAAATATAAACTTCCAGGCCCTCACAAGGACTTCGAAAGTCTGTGTAGTTACTCTTTGAAGAACCTAACTCCTGAAGGGGATGAGACAGACCAGATGCATTTAGGGCTTATCACACAGACACTTCTCAGAGGTACCGTGCTCCCTCCTGCTCTTAGCTACCCATTGAGCATCTCTAAGTCCTGGTCTGTCTCATTCCCAGACATTCAGAGATGGGATGCTGGCACACTGAAAGCCTGGTCTCTCGTTAGTCACTGCCACATCTCATGCAGCAGGAGGCAGCGTGATTTCTCACACACAGCAATCATTTCTTTCTCTGGTAAAGATGGTAATCTTGGGAAGAGAAGGGCAATTATCTCAGCAGAATTACTAACCTTGCAGGGTGACATTATCGACTGTTGGAAATTACACGGTATTCATTCGCTGCTATTTTAATGTTGTCTTCTGCTTCCCCCCTTCCCAGGCCCAGTGCTGAATCCCCCACCCTCCCACTTCTTTCTTTCTTTTTATTAATCTTGAGAAATTACTTCCTTATTTTTAGCAGGCTGATGCTGCTAGCGGGGATTTGATATTAAGGATCATAATAAGGACTTCCACACTTTCAGCTGGGACTCAGCCACCACCCTTTGGATTTTCCAGTGGAACTGCAGAGTTTTTGTGACTGCCAACAAAGAAATGCCCATTGAACCCTACCATGGCTGGCTTCAGTCCTGCCCAACTGCTCTACCCTCCTTAAAATTATTCTATGAACCGAGTGATGTTGAAAGTCAGTTACCAAATTGTATGAGTTTGCTATTGTCAGACAGCCCAGAAATAAGATACAGGTGTCATGTGTGTGTGTGTGTGTGTGTGTGTGTGTGTGTGTGTGTGTGATTTGAGCTGAGATTAGGAAAGAGTGTCTGCTAGCCCCATCTTGCCAACATACTGAGCATGAGCATGACCTGGAAGCAGAAAAGCAAGGCTGAATTTTCACTCTGCATTTCTGCTACTTACCTGACTTGGGTAAGTAATTTAGCCTGTTGATGTATAAAATGGGAACTACAATATTGAATTCATAGATTACAGTGGATTCAAATAAAATGCAAAATGCATTTGAACGGGAGCTGTTATAAAATTGTGAAATACATATTTGGTCTTCGACCCCATTTCTTGGTATACAATTCTGAAAAATCCTTGGGATCTTCAAAGCGATGAATCTTGCTGTATACTAATGAATTGACTAAGAGTCTGAAGCTGCTAGGTAGCTTCCAGATGGGGACTGCTCACGGGTAAACAAAAGCCAGATTAGAGAGTTGGAACCTTTCCACCCAACTTCCAACTCTGGGAGAAGTTAGGAAGTGAGGGGTTAAAGGTTAAGTTGATCGCTAATGACCAATAATTTAATCAATCATATCTATGTAATGAAGCCTCCATAAAACCTCAAAAAAATGTATCTGGATATCTTTTAGATCGCCAAAAACCTGGAGGTGCATGGAGAAGATGCCCAGAGAGGGCCTGCAGACCTCACGTTCCTTTCTTCAGTTCTTGCCCTCTGTCATCGTACTTTCTATAATATACTTTATAGTAAGTGGGTAAATTTAAGTATTTCCCTGAGCTGCTCTGGAAAATTAATGGAACACATGGAGTGGTTGTGGGAACCCATGTCCGCAGCCTGTGGCTCAGAAGTCCAGGGAAAATAACCTAGGATGTGACTAGCTTCTGAAGGGGGGCTGGAGGGGCAGACTTGGGGACTGAACCCTCAGCTTATGTGTCATAGTTTGTGTCTGCATGTCCCCCCAAAGCCTTCTGCAGTCATGGGGACAGGCTTCTACAGTTTATGATTGATCCATGGTCCAGTGCTGGGATTACGGGTGTGAGTGCTACACCTGCCCTGGGGTGGATAGACTGCATAAGGGAATATAAGGGAGGGAAAGAGGTTTGCTCTTCCTGCTGCTCCTCCCTTTTTGCTCTTGATGTTCCTGCTGTTTTCACCACCATGAACTGTTGTCCTCTGTCATGTGCCACTCTGCCTTGGAGGCAGCCGAGTATAGACTGAAACCTCCACAAACTGTAAACCTCCACTTCCTTAATTTTGCACATCAGGTATTTTGTCTTAGCAATAAGAAAAAAGTAACCAAGACACTGTGGCGTCACAGTTGAATCTGGCTGCTGAAGCACTGCAGGTTGGTGGGTGAGAAAAATCCTACTGCACCTGCAATCAAATGTGGCAAGACTGAGTGTAAGACTGAGTTTTATTTTTTCCTATATCTTTAGAATTATATTTTTGTAACAGTTAACATTTCTTGAGTTCCTATTATGTGCCTGACCTTAAACTTTGCCTTTTACATACATGTCCCCCTAATAACCCTGAGAGGTAGATGTCATTCTTAATGCTAATTTGTAGTTATGGAAACCAGAATTTGTTCCCCTTAAGGAGAGTGTTGAAGAGTTCTTGAGTAGTAAATGGCAGAGCCCTGCTAACTGCTGGTTGCCGTTTGTACCGTTATGAAGGCATCACCTCCGCTGAGCTGTGTCCCTCTTCCAAACCTTCCCTCTCTTCTTCCACCCTATCCTTGTTCCTCAATGACAAGGTATGAGTGACTGACAGCCAGAAAGAGTTCCCATCCCTTTTCTTGTTATCCTGCAACTGTCTCCAACAGGTGGGAGATCCAGCGTTTTGTCAAAACCAAGAGATGCATACATTTACACTGGGTTTCTGCGACTCTTGAGTGGGGGGCGGCTTGGTTCCTTCTCTATCAACACAGTGCCACCTGCTGGCTCATTTCTCCTGTGCAACCAGGTCTGTGCTCTGGGCTGATGGATGCCTAGGAGGAGAGCTCCCCAGTTGTGGCTCAGCCCCGGAAATCAACCCTTGTGGATGCCAGTAGCCCCTTGCAATCACTAGAAATAAAGAAGCACCTGGTTTTGAGATGGACATCACAATTGCTAGAGCGACAGCTAGGCCAAGTTGGCTTTCACCTTGTGATAAGTATTTCTGAAGATTCAGGCCCAGGGAAGACCTCCCTTCTGGGGAACTCTGAGTCCTTGATCCCGTCACCCTCTTTGCACTCAACAGAAAGCAGGGAACAGACTAGAATGGGAAGTACACACTCCATCCACATGATATCTCTGGATGTGAAACCCAGCTCTGAAGAACTTACTGGCTGTATGAAACCTTGGGCAAGCGAGTCACTTATTTTTCTGCTTCCATTTCCTTAATATGTAAAGTGGGAGTAATAATAATGGTGCTGTTGGAAAAGTTAATTCAGTTACTATCTGGAGGGTGCTTAGACCAGTGTTTGGTATGCAACAGGCACTGTGCAAAAGTTTGTTAACCAATGAAATTATAAGATGGTGGTAGAATCCATGCTGGAAGGAGAGCCAACCCATTCCTCTTTAGGAAGACTCTGATTAGAGACAAAGGTTCAGGGATTTCCTGTGAATTTGGGTAGCGTGGGAGCTGAGCTGTGGGGCAGAGTAGAACTCTTACAGGCTTTGGAATAAGACAAAAACCTGGGCTTATGTGGCAGTCTACCATGTGCTTTCTGTGTCCTCTTGAGCCTGTGATTGTAGAACTCTAGCTTCCTCCTCTTCTTTTTAAAATGTAATTTAATTTTTTATTTTTTTATTTTAAAGAGAGTTTAAAAAAAAAGAACAATAGTAACATACCAATATCACAGACATAAACAAAACAAAGCAAACACATTAAAAATGATACAGGATTTTAAAACAAAATGATAGGAATTAACAGTGGTTGTTATATTACATATGTTATGTTCAACCACATTGCTCGGATTACTAGATGTAAGAATGGAAGATTGATCAGACCATTAAAGAGAATAAAAGAATAATTATTAAATAAAACATTAGAGGTAATATAGAGTTTCACTAGACAAGATGGTAGGAATTCACCAGTGGTTGTTCCACTTCATGTTGTTGCCTTCAAATCTGTTGTTCAGATGACCAGATATAAGCATGAAAATTGGTCAAAATATAAAACATTTTAAGCATTAGCTTTTCCTTGCAAAACACCGTCAGACAGCAGCAGTACAGCTATCCCAGCTATTCTTCTATACACTTCTCCATCTCTCTCTATATATATATATTTTTTTTTTGCCTTCTTTCTTTTTTCTTCTTTCTCTCATCCTAGTTGTTTATTTGAGTAATTTCTTTCCCTTTCTTACAACCCAAATGCCCATCAACTGAGGAATGGAAAAAAAGATGTAGTATTTTTGTACAATGGAGTATTACTGAGATATGAAAAAGATAAACTTGAAGTTTTTGTAGGTAGATGGATGCAATTAGAGACCTTACTCATAAGTGAAATAAATGGGACCCACATGTGTAAACATCATATTGTCTCCCTGGTGTAGAAACCTGAAAGAGTAAGTAAAATTCCTTCCTCATCTTGCTTCCTGGCCAGAGAGGGAGTGGTTCTGTTCTACCACTTCTACTGTGCTCCCTCAGCATAGGACCCAATGCAGCAGGGCCAGCATGTTATGAGCTAGACCCTTTAAAACTGTGAGCCAAAACAAAGTTTTCTCTTTGTAAGATGATCGTCACACATACCGTGCCAGAACGTGTAAGTAAGGCAGAAAGATGCCTGACTTACGGGAGTTACTATTTTTCTTCCAGTTGCCACAAGTAGTGATTTGATTCCTCCCAGTTTGTCTGTGTTCTAGGCACTGCTGCTTTCCTAGGGTAATTCCTGTAGATGTGTTTGTAGATAATGGGTTTGCTCCTGGGCTGGTTGCTGCAGACTGTGGCCTGAGTTCTATGTTCATATATCGCCTTGCAGTTGTGCCCTGATATATCCAGCTTCTTGTGTGTATGACTTGCCACCTCCATGGACTTCCATATCCAAGGCACTGGATCTTTACCTCTAAAACAATTGTAAGATCTCTCCCTATTCTCTCTTCTATGGTTTGATTGGTTGAGGGGATAAAGAGAGAGAAGAAAAACAAAAAGAAGAAAAAGCTTTGCATAATCACCTACACTTTCTAACCTTTCCTTTCTTGTGAGTTGAGGCTTTTCACCTTACAAGGGAAGAATTTCAAGTTTCTGGTCTTAGATTTCTTTGTGATGACCTTAAGCCCTGAATTCCTTCTTATGTACCAGATGAAGGAAGGTAACCAAGATCTCAGTCCCCAGAGAGGCACTTTGGGAAAGTGGTGGAACCTTATGAGGCACGGTCCTTAAGTGGAAGTGGGTCTTCAGTTTAGCCACCAGTGTTCCAGGTCTGGGTAAGAAACCTGGAAAGATGCAGTTCACACCTCCTTCCACTGGAGGCACTCTTCGCTCATCTAGGAAGCACTAACTCCACCGAGGCTGTTCATTCTTCTTCCTACCTTTAGTTCTCATACAGGTACAGATGTTGCCTCCAGACTGTGTTTCTGCCTCCCTACTCCTCGGCATTCAAAGAGTCTGTGGAGCTGCCATATAGCTGGCATAAATTACAAGCAGATTGTGTCCATCAGGATCTAAGCAGAGAAGCAGACCCTGTGGGAGGCATGAGTTGTAAGAACTGATTATGGGTCTGGCTATACAGTCTCTGTAAGGCTGTTGCCTCTGCTGCAGGAACTCAGTGTCCTCAGGAAAAGCAGCCAGGGAAGGAAGATGGTACCAGGTGGGAGAGGGCAAAGGCCAGCTGAGGCTTCAGGGCGGGTGGAACCAGAACAGTTCTCCAAACTGGAAGGTAGGTTTTCCCTGACAGAGAGGCTGGCACCCTCTGCCACTGAGTTAAGCATGTGCCTGCCTGGGACACAGAGAGGCTAGGAGAGGGTCCCGAGGAAAGTGGGACAGATGCCTGCTGCCCACAGCAAAGGCGAGAGTCCACAGCTGAGGGACAGGGCTCACGAGCCACAGCGGCACCTGCCCCCACCTTGGGAAAGTAACAGCAGCAAGGGAGCGGCTTCACGTCTGCCCTTCAGGTCTCGAGCACAGGACTCCTAATCCCTCAGACCAGCTGAGGGATTACACCAAGAGCAGAAGTCTAGGATGCTCATTCCAGCCTAGCCAACTTGGCCCATTACAAAGCTGCCACCGCAATTGCTTGAACCCTAGATAACCCCCTAAAGTGAGTTCACGGTTTCATAAGCCACAGCTTTCTCACCTCAGATAAAAAAAGCATAATGCTTTTATAGTTAAAAGTTTCTTTTTTTCATGAAGTATTCAAACCCCACAAAGGTCTGAAAGGCAGTGCCTACTGGTGTACTTACTCTACATCACATCTGAGCACTTATTTAAAGTGCAACGGTGACTCTGTTAACTAATTAATTGTTTTTAGGAAACATGGAGGAAGTGTGTTGCTCCACTGGGCTGTGTATCCTCGCTAACTAAGGCAGGGTGAAAGGGATAAAAATTTCATGGTGGAGTGAAGGAGGAAGTCACAAAGGTCATCCATGACCATGAGGCCAGTTATAGAAAGTCCTTGTCAGAGGCAGTTCTAGGAAGCTCGTGCAGTGAGGGACTCATTGACCCAGCACTGTGGAGTTGAGGGGGTGGCTGAGTGCATCTGTAAGGCTGTCATCTTCAGAGTTAATGCTGAAGACATATCTGGGCAGCTTCTTCGGCTTTGGAGAATCTGAGCTATTTTCCCCTTTCTCACATCTTTTTTTTCCCTCTGTGGCTTCCTCTTTTCTCTCTTTCCACACTGATCCCATATTGATATTTTACAACAGAGGGCTAAATGGAAAATTCAACCAGTACAGAAGTAATCTATATTTTAAAAGAAAGTAGAGGGAAAGACACAGGAAAAAAAGACACAGGAAGACAAGAGAAATCTAATAGCAATTTATTTTTTACCCCAGGCATGAGTCATTGCAAGCTAGAGTTCAGATCTAGGGTATGTAAACAGCCCTATGTGAAGACAGTCTGTTCACCTTGACCCATTCTGGCAGGGCTGACGCACCTTGGATCAGGAGTTAAAGGCCAACTTCCCCTTCCCTAGGTCTGTTTCCATATTGATTCTAGGCAAGTCTCTTTTCATTTATGAAAGGCATTATTTTTATTTCTCAAAGAAAACAATTTAAGTCCTGAAGTCATTTGCAACTTGAAAGAGCTGTGGTTCAACATTGCTACCACTCTCGCCTGTAGATAGAATGTTGCTGTAGTTGCAAGGGCTGTTGTCCAACTTCCCCTGACAAAGGTTCTTTCCTTGGCCAAGGAAAGAACCCTGAAACTTCTCCTAGATCTGTCTGTGCACTTCCTTATAAAACCCAATTTTAGCAAAGAACTTCCCATTCTCAGTGTCCAACCATCCAGATATCTATCTCATAAGGTTTCTCATTTTGCACCTTATAGGTGATGTCTGGTTGCCCTGGCCTGAAGGCACCGATGATCAGGCCAGAGCTTTTATGCTGCTTCTTTGCCATTTTCCACCCACTGACCTCATCCTGTGGCTGGGTTGCACATTTCCACTTGCCCATGCTGTACTTCAAGTTATGCCCAGTCTCTCTCTCCCCTGCAAGACTGTACACCAGTGGTGCTTGGATCTCCCTTGATGGTCCTGAACAAAGTCCTTCTTATCACATTTCCACAAGTATCACTGAATTTTTTTTTCTGTAACATCCGTGTGATTTTTACCCAAGAAGCCCTTCTTGTAACCCCCAAAGCATCCCTCATCTGCACAAAAGTTAGTTCTTAGATGTAGATAGCTTTAAACAAAGCTTGAAGAAGAGGCCTCAGACATGCACTGGGGACATGTGCTGATGTTCAGATGTCCTGAGAGCTCGCTTCACCCTGGAGTGGAGCTAGCCCAGCAGGAAAGACTGGAGCATGTGGAGGTGGTCACCAGCCCCAAGTTCACATCTCATAACATGCTGAAGTTTTTGTTCAAAGTCTACTCTCACTCCCCACTTTCCCCAGAGCAGAGGACGTAGGTGACTGTGTAACTTAGAAAGCACTTAGGTCCTAAGAGCCTCACGAAGGATCCCCATTGGTTTAGTTTATCCAGGTCTCTCACCCCCACTTCAGTGCGCAGAAAGCAGGAAGTGCTGATATTTGCACACTCAGTGACCAAAGGGTCAACAGCGGCTCAAAACTCTGCCAACTATGGCAATAGCAAAGACTTCAAGTGAGGGAAAACAGTGTTTTCACGATTCTCATAAAATAGCCTACACATCATAATATTAAATATAATAGCTTTATGATTAATCAAAAGTAAGCATTGTAAATGTCATAAAATATGAAGAAAAATTTTAAAATCTCTAATACTACCATCCAGAAACAGTCACTGTTAAAATGTTATGCTTACATTTTTATTTATAATTAGTTTAAAATCAGACTTTTCCTACATTTGTATAATATCACATTGCTAAATTATTAAGGCTTTCTTTCTTTCTTTCTTTCTTTCTTTCTTTCTTTCTTTCTTTCTTTCTTTCTTTCTTTCTTTCCTTTCTTTCTTTCTTCTTTCTCTCCATGTTAGGTTTGCAACCCAGGGCCTTGTGCATGCTAGATAAGTGTTCTACCACTAAACTACACCCTTAGGCATTTTAAAATTTTATTTTAAAGCAGGGTCTTGCTAAGCTGCCTGGGCTGGCCTTCAATTTTTCATCTTCCTGTTTCAGCCTCCTCCTGGAAAGTTCAGTTATAGGCATGCTCCACCCACCAGGTGTTAAGTGCTTTTAAAGAAAGTTTTTAAGGATCGTACGCCATTATTCCTGTCCTGCCGTAATGCATCTATTAGAGCCAAACACACCTTTCACCCCAAGTTGTAAAAGGCACTAGATAATGACAGGGAACCACCCCATGACACTGTCCCAGACAAGAAGAGCAAGAGCTTTGAACTCACATATTCTGAATCTTCAGAGCTGCCTCCCCATCAAGCAATCTTCCCAACTTTGTAAGGGAACTGTAGAGTTTAATTTTTTTTGGTACCAGGAATCGAACTCAGGACCTTGAGCTTGCCAGGCAGGTGCTTATGCCATGGAGCTATATCCCCAGCCAAAGTTTACTTTAAATAAGCAACTCCCTGCTTTGTTCTCCAGTCTCTGACTCCCTATCCCCACGAAAGGTACTCCTTGTGTCTGCTGTGCCCTCCTAGCTCACCAGGCCTTCCCTCAGCTGCTCTTACTGACTGTGTGATGCTCTCATGAGAGATCTCCATCCTGATAGTGAGGGTTTCAGCTCCAGACTTTGAATATCTGCTTCTCTTTTAACAGACACTGTATAGACAGACTACCCGCAGGCCCAGTGGCAAAGACAGAAACGGGCCTCTTTATGAGAGGGTGCCTCCATTTATGAGGGAGCTGCAAGGCAGGGAGAAGGCTAAGGTGAGGGGAGGGGCCAGTGGCCTCTCTTCTTTTTCCTGGGAGAATGTGGTCAGCTGAGCGGGCCAGGCAGTGCACACACGGTGGGCAGGAGGGGAATCCTCACTGGATTCTCAGCTGAAGGGAACCATGCATCTGGTCCATTTAGAGTGTATCCTGATTTATGAGGAGATAGACAGGGACCCAAAGCATCAGCTATTGAATCCCAGGGAAGACAGGTGAGGAGTGGCTCCCAGGCTTCTGTTACTAGGGTTTTCCCAAGTGATCCTCTGGGTCTCCTGTCTTGGCAAGTGAGCACCTGTCTGGTGACAACTAGGCCCTGTTATGATGTACTTTAAGACTAGAGATGAATTCTACAATATTAGTAATGAAATTGACTATGTTGTGCCATATACAAATAACTTTTCTCTTTTTAAATATTTTGTCAGTTATCCTTCCTGATAACCAGAGGTAGCATCTGTACAACCTGGAACTTTACCCAGTCTCTCTACCTGCCACCCTTCCCTGCACCAAGTTCTCCCCAACCAAGGTCATATTTTGTTCACACACGACCACCACCCTGTACAGATCACTTCCCTTTGTACTACCTAAGTGGCCAGCAGCAGTCACAGAGATGGACACATATTACTTCTGACCTCTCAAATGACTAAATTTCCCCTTACACTGGCCACTAAGCAAATTAACAGACCTTATTCCTCTGTGTTCACCAAAAAATGTTTGTCTTTGAAAACTTGCCTTAAAGTAGGCAGAGGCAGCCACCGCTGAAGGCTCTCAGCCTGTGCATGAGACGGCGTGTGGAAGTGCTGCATCCCACATCGCTTACACGCACTTCCCTGGGGCTGTTCTGTCCATAGGACACAGCCCTACCTGGCCTTGAGTCGATTAATTAGCATACCCCATAAACAAATGGTCCCCAAATAGCACTGTGTCACCTTCAACCGTTCTTTACTTTCCCTGACTATTGAGGCCTTAGAAATGAAACTTAACTCAGGATTAAAGAGCCAAGAGGAGCGATTATGAGGAGAGATAAAAATATGTGAGGCATAGAGCCAGCCCCTGGGCAAATTTTTCCAGGAACTCCTCCAGTTCTGGGTTTGCAAAGCCCAGCAGACGTTTGCTTCTGCTGCCCTGTGATTGAGTCCTCTGTCTGCACTTGGAAGAGGATGATCATGCCTGTTTGGTCCCAGTTCTCCTCTGTCCTCACCCCTTCAGAGGCTGTGGACAAAACATGTATCAGAGGTCTCTCGGTGGACTCAAAGCCTCCAGCTGGGGCAGGAGAAGCACCGAACCTGGTGGCTTCTGTTTGCCAGTGCCGCACTTCCAGTAACTTTTCAGGAGAAAAACAAACACACACAAAGACAAGTGGAAATGTGTGTGTACATGTGTGTGTTTGAAAATGAGTACAGCATTTAAATATGTACCCACGGCCCTTTTCTTTGACCCCTTCACATACACACACGTGCACATACAACTGTACAAATACATAAATGCCCCTGCACAGTTGGGCATGGCAGCTCACAATGAGGAAGCTGAGACAGGAGGACTGCAAGTTTGAGCATAGCCTGAGTAACTTAGTGACTCAGCAAGACCTTGTCTCAAAATAAAGAATAAAAAGGACTGAGGATATAGTTTAGTGTGAAGACCCTGGTACCACACATCAGTAAAAACAAGACAAACAAGAAAAGCCTGCCTGTGGGACTGGGAACAAAACAAGATGCAGAGGTGCGGCCACACCGGAAATCAAACAGACTCGTGCTCACTCTTGGGCATACGCAACCCCACTTTCCCACAGCAACCTTAGATATCAAATCATTGATATTTTTACTGCCAGACCTGTTCTTCACAAAACTCATGACTGCTAGCTACAGAATCCAAGGGCTAAAGCCCTGTTTGCTGAGATGCTGTCCTGTGGGGCAACCCCATGAGGGCTGATGTCTAGCAGAGGAAGGAGATGGAGAAACAGTCACACATCGACATGCAGAGTGCCTTAGCAGGTGTGAGCGTGGGAGATGGGTCCATTTCTCCTCCTGAACTCTGGGAAAGTGGCAGTTCTTCCTTTGTTGGGGTAAATGTAGCTGCTTGGGAGTCTGCTTCATTCGCACAAGTGAGCTGGGAGCCATGCTGTCCTCCGCCTGTGTCCCATGAAGACAGCTCTGCTAGTCTTAGGCGCCATCTTGCCCCTTGAGTTACTGTCTGCTTATTCCGCAGGTGCATCTGGTGGGAAGTGTGAAAGGAGGAGGAGGCCGTGCTGCACCAGTCAGGGAAGGGGCACTTGGTGAGGAGATGTAGGGGTGGTGGGCAGATGGCCACAAACTGATCCTGGGCAAAAGCAAGCTTGGGGTGGGGGTAGGGGAAAGCAGTCATGGCAGGGCTAAGGAAGGAGAAGGATCCTCCCCTGGCTCCTCTGGTCTGGCCAAGGTCAAGCCTCCACCATCCCATGAAGAGGAGGCACCTCAAAGCCCCACCCAGCAGTCCAAGCATCAGCCACACCATGCTAGCATCAAAATGCCCAGTCTTTCCCAGACCTCTGTGGGGCACCTCAGGCCGTCACTGCATCTAGTGAAAGTGATTCCCAAGCTACAAAACCCCGGGCTCCCTGTGGCCCCACAGTGTTCGCAGAGTCACAGGCTATGGGTATTTAGGGCTCACCTTGCTAAGCCTGTCATTCTACAGGTGATAAGATGGGGCCTGAGCATGAAAGTCGCCTTGGTGGGGAATGAGGGTGGCTCCAGGATCTGAGAAGAAGAGTGATTATGCCATCAGATGGGGGTTAAGGACCAGCAGTGTTTCCCAAGTCCTTATCTGTCCTGACCAGTGAACTGGTCAGGATAATTGGTGGATGGGAAAGATTATCATTGATTTTAGGGAAGAAATAAGAAAAAGGAAAGAAAAAGGACAAGAAGCACAAAAGAAGTGCTCAGGGAGGAAAGGGTGCTTTGAAGGAAAAAGAAGATGCTTCCACATGCACAGTGGCTCTGTGGGAGCAAGAGGCCAGAGGCCCCAAGTTAGGTGCTTCCGTCTTTCTGCATCTCAGTAGCTGACCGAGCAGGTCCCTCTCGATCCCAAGCAGGAAGACTCATACCAGGTGCCAGGTTCCCATGTTTTCATGTGAAGACTGGTACTGGGCACAGGGCTCGGCTTGATCCCCCGTCAGGCTTGGGTGCTGCTGTTCTGTGCCTGTGGTTAATGAATCTTCTCACTTGGTAGGTTGTACCCAACTGCTCCAGCCATGTTACCTCACCCCAGCTTCCTGCTACTGGGAGATCCTTACGAGTTGGAGGAACTAAGGAAGACCCAGGGGTGGGAAGTTCTCATATGTGGTAGGATAACAAGTCCAAGGGGGCCAGTCCATAGCACAGGAGACATGAACCAAAGAATTAAGCATCCCGCTAGGTATGGTGGCACACACCTGTAATCCCAGTACTCAGGAGATTGAGGCAAGAGGATTGCTATGAGTTTGAGGCCAGCCTGGGCTACAAAGTAAGTTCAACCGCTGCTGAACTACACAGCGGGACCCTGCCTACAAAGAATTAAGCATCCTGATGAAGGCGGAATGGGTGAGGGAGACAGAGGAGGACAAATGGAACTGGCCTAGCGGTTGCCTGGGTTTTTTCTCTTTTGTGTCTTGGTCCTTTAAGCTGCTGAGAGCAGCCTGCAAATACTGTGAAGAAATTCTCAGCTCTCATGCTGCGGATGCCTGGCATAATCACTTGAGGAGGCTCGTGATGGCAGGCAGGGAAACAAGACACTGAGGGAATGGGTTTAAAACGCACCCTGTGCTCTCTGTGTCTCCCGGCAGCCACCTGCTCAGCTCCAGGATGGGCAGCCAGGAGCTCTGAGAAGCAAGAGATAAATGGGGGCAAGGCTGGGTCTCAGGGCCTCATGAAGAGGCACCAAAGGGGCACGACAGGTGTGTGCATCCCCAGGCTGGCACAGAGGTGCATCGCTTACCTAGACACTGGGGGCCCCTTGAACTGTGGCCTCCAGATGAACAGCGCTGTTCTGTGGTGGCAGACACGAGGAAGGTGAGCTCAGCAGGCTTCGTGTGTGAGAAAAAGAAGACCTGAAAAGGAAGAAGGGGCGGTGGCCACACTTGGGCCTTCTTATTCTGAACTGTTCTTCCGGAGCTCAGTTGGTGTCTTCCAAGAGGACCAGGTGATTTTGCCCACTGTATTGAAGAAAAGACTCAAATCAAAGGAGGGCAAGAACGGTGCACATATGTTTTGCACCTACTCTGTGTGGGCCGGCGTGTGTATCAGAAATCACTTATAAAACTGCATAACAGTATGCAGGTTATGGTCCTATTTTCTTCACTTTACAAACGGAGAAATCGAGAGACCAAAAGGTTAAGTAACATGCTCAAGGACACATGCCCAGTAGGTAGCCAGATTGTACTGTGAGCATCCTGGTTTCAGGGCCTGTGCTCTTGGCCGTATTCTGTCCTTTCTGGGCAGAAAACGCTCGGCAAGAGACTGACCAGACAGGGCGCCTGCTTTCATTGCTACCGCACCACTGAGACCCTGATCCAGTCCCTGGGGCTGTGAGCCCTCTGACTTGCAAGCAGGGTTCCTTCCCCTCGTGGACACATGAGGATATCTTTTGCTGTCTGATGATCCTTGCCACACAATAGGACTTTTACAATGTGCTCAGTTTTCCATTTTAACTTCATCTACAAGCCAGTTGCTCTTAGAGCTAATGAGGACATTTATAGAGGTCCTGGGACCAAGCCTGGGGTTGCCCGGGAGGCTGTGGCAGTGAGATGCTACCCTAGTGCCTCAGTAGCCTTCCAGGGCCAGGCATTGGGACCGAGGCCATGGAGGAGCTTTCTCACCTGGCAAATCCAACACTGTCCCAGACCTAGCTGTTCTGCCAGAGGGTGGGGATTATAGTTGGTCAGGTCCTGCAGGGGCCTTTGGGAAATTCTACTGGTACACGCTCGCCACCTTCTGGTCATGCTGGGGAAGTTCATGCAGACTGTGGTTCTCCCGACCCCTAGATTAGGATTAAACCCTGACTGTTCCCTGCGCACCTGCTGTTCCCACAGTACCTGCTTTTCCTTAGGCCGCTCCCCAGTAAACCAGAAGCTCCTGACGCAGTCACCAAAGAACTCTCCAAATCTGCCCAGTCCCATCCTGAGCCCAGGAGGATCTCGTTTGTTGTACATGAGATTGTGCATTTCAAACCTGCTCCCAGGAATGGCTGGGCTGGCCAATAAACCATCCTTCGAGGCACATTTAGCTCCTCCCTCAAACTCCACATCAGTATGGGGGGACCTGTCAAATCTCAGCTTTTTGATGTGAGGAGGCCTTGTGTTCTGCTTGCAGCTGAAACAGAACAGAGCAATAACAAAGCAGTTATGGCTCATGCATACATGCCAGTCACAGTACTAAACATGCATCATCAACATGCATCACCAAGCTAGGCCTCCTCTCCAGTTTCCCTTCACAAAGTACGTATTGTTAACCCCATTTCATGGGTAAGAAACAGAGGCCCAGGAATGCTAAGTACTTTGTGGCAAGTAACTGGAGAGCAAAGATCCCAAGGCGAGTCTGAAGCTGTCCAACTCCAAAGCCCACTCCTACCCAACCAGTGCAGCAATTCCCATCAGAAGGATCTGGGGAGCCACCTTGCAGTGCTTCCTGCCCATGCCATGCCCTCATCCTGGGCTCACTCCACAGGGGTCCACAGCTGGCAAGAGCAGCTACTGTCAGCCAGCACAGGGGCCACGAACCAGAAGGGAAGGAGCTGCTCATAAAGCCCACTGCACTGCAGTGAGGACTGACACCCAGGTCCTGTGCCACTGATATCAAATTCAGTCACACTCTGGACACCACCCTCACTCTCTAATCCCAGGACTCTTGGTGAGCATTTGCCAACTAAGTTAACCTCCACGGAGTGGCTGGATTGAAGGCTGGGATTTGCACACAGCTTGTTGGTTTGTGATTTTTTAGTAATGCAGACAAATACAGACTACAAATACGGACCACTCTGGGTACCTCCAATGGGTATGGCCCTAAGGTGCTGAGGGGTTGGGGTGAACCCACTCATGACCCCCAGCCCCAGGCAGCTCTGAGCCTCACTGAGGGTGGGGAAAATCATCCTAACCTTTAAAGTTGGTGCCATGGAAGAACAGAAAGTGCTCCAGAAGTCAGCAGAGACCAGAGAGCAAAGATGCCTTCAGCAAACAGAGGGAAGGAGATGGTTCCATGGCTGGAGGAGAGGGCATGGTGCTTGGAGTTGGCTCCTTAGTCCCTGAGCTAGCGAGGAGCCCAGTGGATTGGGTGGCGGTTCTACCCCAGGGAGCAAGAGAGAGGGTTGAATCGGTTAACTGGCTCTTGAAGGCTGTTGTAAGGAGCTTGGATTTTATCATTTGTTGGTCTTTAGACAGGAATGTGTTGAATAATATCAAATACTTCTCAAGGACATCAGTCACAGTGGACTTGAGGAGAGATGTTCTGCCCCAGGCTGAGACTGGAGGCCTGTGACAAGGGGCTGGGGCTATAGCTTAGCGACACAAGTGCCTGCCTGGCAAGTGTGAGGTCGTGAGTTCGATTTTTGGCACCAAAACAAGACAAAGCAAAAAAACCTAGGAAAATCTTAGGAGAGAAACCGCCTGGCCTTGGGGCTTGCAAAGATCTGACACTGACCTTTATCTGAAGGGTATGCAGGCGTGGGAGGAGGCAGGGAGGAGGGCAGTTCTGGGAGGAACACGAGTGTCAGCCCAGACCTGGGGACCTAGGGGAGTGGCCCGCAGAGGCTGGAGGGTGTGAGCAGTGGTGTTGGGTGAGAGCCCTGAGCCAGTGGGAACCATGGAGAACTCCTGTGCCACTACATTATGTCACCTCTGTGGCTGTAATAGTGCTGTCTCGAGGGTCCCATGAGCATATCCTCCTGAAGCACTTGGAGCAGTCGCTTTCCGGCCCGCTGTGATCGCCTGCTCCACATCAGCCCTCATGCCACAATGTGGCACAAAGCCCACGCTCACTTTCTGTTCGCTACTCAGTGCCTCAGGAAGAACCTGGGAATGGGGCCTGGGGGAGCTGGCAGAGGTTCTCAGAGCCCAGGAGACAACAGGCGTGGAGTTCTAGGTGTGAGGAATAATGTGCTCCTCTCTCTCCTTCCTTTGCGCTGACCTCTGTTCTTCCACAAAGGAGACACAGAATGGACATCACTAAGAGGAATGGGGCGGCCGAAGTGGGACCAGTGTCCCTGCTCCAGCACAGGCCCCTCCAAGGCTTCCGAGCTTTTTGAGTCACAAGCTCGTGGCTTTGTCTGTCTCTGGGCACTTTAGGAAGGAGCAGACCCCTCACCGGCCTTACCTCATGGAGCACACAGCTTGGGAAACACCAGGCCAAGCTGTGGGAAGCAAGGGGTCCCGCCATCTCTGAGGGTCCCACGGAGATAAGATGAGAGCCCACCAGCACCTGGGGAAGACAGATGGGGAGACTCCAGAGAAGCCAAGGGAAGGATGACAGCTGGCTGCTACCCACTGCCCCACGCCCTCTCCTCATTCAGCTCTGAGGCCTGCTCATCCCCAGTGCTCAACCGCAAAACACCTGACAACACGGCTGGGCTGATGGACAAGTGGCACTTCCATGCTGGGTGCCATCACCTACCCCTGAGAGCCTGGTGCACATTCCTGAGCTCCCACGGTCCTGGCCATCAGGAGTACCGATACAGAGAAACAGGACTTCTCCCCCTCCAGGGCTTCCCTCTGGGGATCTAAGAGGCCTGGCTTCCTCAGCACCGCTAGCATGAGCACTGGCCTCGCAGCCCTGCCATTCCTGCCTTTGGACATTGGCTGAGTGCTCACATGCACCTTGGGAGACTCTATGGGCCAACCTCAGTGTGGCCACTTGGGATTCCCAGCCCTCGTGGCCTGCAGGTTGCCAGAGCCAGAGATGGGGCTGAGGGTTGTGCATCAAGGGAGTGGGAGGCAGCACGTGATCTCCTGCATGCCCTTTCCTCCCTCTTTCCCTCTGCACAGCCAGCTTTTTTTAAGCACCCTGGCTTCCCCCACCTACCACTGAGCCCAGCCACCTCCAGTCCTCCAGCGAGTCACTCACCCCTGGGTTTCCTCCTGGGCTCTTCTGCCCAGCCTGCTGGTGACGAGCTGAGCTGGCCGTTGCTGGTCAATGATGGCTCTCTGGGAAGGCTCCTCTGGCTCCAGGCCCAGGGCTGACTCAGGGCAGTCCACCCCTCCAGGAAGCTCTCTACTCCTGTGCTCTGTGCTCAGATCTGCTGTGAGCCCTGCCCTCCACTCACACCCACACACACAGTGACCCCAGATGGAAGCTAATGTTCACATCCTCACCTGCACTGGGCACCTCGCCATTCACACAGTCCAAGGGACAGAGAGAACAAGACGCTTCCGGGGCAGGAGGAAGGAGGACACTCCCAAGAAAGAGGGTCCTGGAGTCATCTTCAGAGAGGGTCATGGGAAACTTAGCTGGCTGATGCCGTGGTGAAGGGAGAGATGGACAGCTCCTTCCCCTAGTGTCCTGTGACCTGTGGCCCTCACTGTGCCCTCATAGCAAGGAGGCTGCTATCACAGAAGCAGGCAGCTGAGGCAGAGGGGCAGCTCAGGCCTCACCCTTTTGCCTCAGTGCAAGTCCTTCCTTCTGCCCTCTTTCCCGCACAGCTAAGAGTTAAGTCTCTTTGTGTCTGTTTCAACCTGTCCCTCTCTTGGCTCTCTCTCTCCCCCTCCATTCTTTCTTCTTTTACTTTGTTTTGGTAGTGAGAATGGAACCCAGGACCTTCACCCCGAGCTATATCCCCAGCCTTTCTTATTTTTGAGACTGCATCTCCCTAGGTTGGTCAATTTCCCAGGCTGGCCTTGGACTTATGATCTTCCTGCCTCGGACTCCAAGAGTTCGGGGTTTACAGACATGAGCCACCTCGCCCCTTTCATTGGTTTTAGCCTGCTGAATCTCCATACTTCTAGCTCTCTGCTCACGCAGTCTAAAGGAGTATTGGGGTGGTAAGGGCCGCAGACAAGCAACATGTCTCCTGCCATCCCCTGCTATGAGCCCAGCTTGAAGAGCTTCAAATGGCCATTTACTCAATAACTTCCTCTCCCCTCTTTCTAAGATATGAGGAAAGAGCCAAATTTAGATGCAGACTGCTGAACAAAGGAGTCTGGGCAGTCTGTGCTATCTGTCTCATTTCAGCAACTGGAGGGCAGCTCTTAGAACCAGGCTCTTTAGAATCCTTTGCCTCAGCTTCATCTCCCGAAAGGATAGCATACTATGGTCTGTGTAGACTTGTAGAGACCCAAGTACACGTAAACCCTAGATTGTCTGCTCAGTGCCAAGAGGATAAAGAGCCTTGAAGACCTAGCAAAAGTAAAAGGTGGTTAGGACATGGTTGCCCATGCACAGTGGGTGCTGTGTATAGCCATTTGTACTGGTGGCTGCAGACCCTCGCCCTGCTCTTGACACTGTTTAGGAAAGGTGCCTGTTAGAGACAGAAGATAAGGCCTTGGTCTCATCCTCCAACAGAGTCAAGTCAGGGCTACTCTTGTGGGACTCCCAGGGTGCCCTTTCTCTGCAGACCCTGCCTGTGCAAGATCCACGAGCTCCTGGACACACCCATTGCTCCCTACAACCCGCCAATTCACTGGGCTTCCTCCTCCACTGCCTGCTTCATGTCAGCTCCATCCTCAGCCTCCAAGGCCCGCTCCGGTGGACCCTATCTGTACCAAGGACTTTAGGCTGAGAGTGTGATCTTCCAAAGCCAGCTGCACACTCATGGGAAAAGGACCCCACACTCCACTCATCAGACTGGTGCTGCAGCAGCGAGCTGCATGAGCTGAGGTGTGAGGACCCATGAACTCTCCAGCTCAGGTTTCGGCTCTCTCCACCCCCAGCTCCTGGGCAGGACCTGAGACCCTAGGATGCCCAGGACTTGGTCAGTGCCCAGGAGGCCAGTCAGTCATGAGAGTGGGGCTGTAAGCTTCAGACAAAATGACTGCAGCCTGGGGATCGAGTCCTTTCCCAGAGCTCAGCTACCCATCTACTCTAAGGGATGGCACTCAGCACACACCAGCCCCAATCCAATGTCTTCGGGGTTTAGAGCTCATGCAGATTAGGGAGCCATTTGCCTGGCAGCCTGTGTAGCTGTAAAGTGAGGTTGTGATTGGACACCACCACAGAGTCTGCCTTCCCTGAGCAAAGCAATAAAAGCGCAAGAAATACATACACACACACACAAATGTGCACACACAGGCACACACACACCTTGCTCAACCCCTCAGGATCACAGTCCTCTGGCTGCAGCTTATGGGAAACTCTGTCAGCCACCCTGGGGTCCTGAGGTGAGAAAGGATCCCTTGTCAGGGCCACTGGCTGGAAGCTGCGGGTGCAAAGCCTTGCATGGCAAGGAGCAGTGCCCGCAGATGCCAACAACCTACCAACGTCTATCTCTTCTTAGGTCCGCTCTGTGCACCGAGAGCCAGTCTCCACTCACACACACTGGTGCCTCTCGTCCTCAAGAAAACCCTGAGGTCAGCATACTGACACCCCCTCTACTGTGAGGAAACTGAGGCATAGAAACACGAAGTAACACTAAGTAACTGTTCAGCACCACCCGGTGAAAAAGTCGCTGGGCCAGAATTTGGGAAAGTGATCAGCTCCCTGTACTCATTTGAACAGAAGAAAGTTCTCCCTTTCCCTCTCTCTCTCTCTCTCTCTCTCTCTCTCTCTCTCTCTCTCTCTCTCTCTCTCTCTCTCTCTCTCTCTC
>PVLD010005042.1:0-35654 GCA_004027595.1 Dinomys branickii | reverse complement strand
AGCCTTCCGGACTGCTCAAATTACAGACGAGCCACAGGAAGCCTGGCTTTGTTTCATTATTATTCTAAATTGCTTCGAAGTTTTTAGAGAGTAACATGGTTATCAAATAGAGTACAATTTTTAGAGAGTAGCATGGTTATCCAATGAACAGACACCTATATGTACGAACATCTCTTGCATATCTACTGTACATTGCTGTGGATTACATGGTTCACTCAGAGTCACAGTAAGTTGAAGCGGGGAAGCCGGGTCCGTGTGTACACACCGCAGCACCCTGTGTTCACTAGCGACTGTGGGTCCTGCCCACTTCACCACTGAGCTCTCTGATCCTAAGTAGAGCAGATTTCAGTGGCAACTCTGGGCAGCTATTTACTAACCCGAGGAACTCACTCCTGAGTAGAACCTTTCAGAAAACCAGATGAAGCATGTGTGTGCGCATGCGCACTTGTGTATTTAACATTAACTTGTGTATTAACTTTAAATAACGCTCAGTATTTATGTCTCTTCCTTCATCAGTCCTAGGTGCCCCAACCATGCCGTTTCTGTGTTCCTACCTTGCTCTCCTCTCCCTTTTCCTAGAGAAGCAGCAGGATTGGGCAGTGGGGGAAGGGTGAGCCAGGTGGGAGCCTGGGAGGGGAGCTGGAGGCTCTGCTGGGGAGGAGAGGGGTGTAAGATGAGCACAGGGCTGCTGAGGGGCTGAGAAGGAGGAGAGGCTGTGGGACATGACTGAGGGGCTCAGGGCCTCCTAAGGCAGACATCCTGCACATCCCCAGGGAGGGCCTCACCTCACCACCTGCTGGAAGGAGGCAGCCCCAGTCTCTGTGGGTCAAAACTGCCAATGGGAAAGTTCATTCCTGGCCTCATTTATTCCTTTGCCCTTGGGGCTCCCAGCCCCTGACACCCTGCGGAGCCCTGCACCCTTGTGGTCAGGCAGCCTCCCCTCTCAATCCTGCTGGGTAGAGACAGCAGACTGGGTGCCCTTTCTGAGGGTGGGACCTCAGCTCACAGGTGCTAGGCCATGTCCTACCAGCCTCAGGATGCCACAGTGGGGATCTGCACGATGCAGGGCATCGCTAGCAAGGATAACAGAATCATTCATTTCATTAAGTGCAGGGGTCAGTGGTGATGTGCAGGAGACAATTAGCAGCACGTGCACCTTCCAGGAAAGAGTGGTCAGCGGATCTTCAGCAGAGCTGAAGGTTGAAACCACCACTGGCTTCCTACTACCACAGGAACCCACTTTGCTTGGCCAGAGGCAGGGAGAGGAGAGGCACAAAGAGAATCAGATGGGCCAGCTGTGCTTCTGGCACCATGGTCCCCTCGATGGCCCTGACATTTCTGTCCCACTTGGTACAACAATGTTCAAATCCCACTATCCTCCTCCTCTGCCTCACTACAGATAAGATCTTCTGAGGCCAGCCATCATAAACTTCCTAAAAACACAAGGGTTGTCACAATAGCCTCTCCATCAGGAAGTGGAGGGACCTATTTATTGTCTGTAGGTTTCAAATGCAGCTCAAACTAGTGCCAAAATGCTCTCTGAGTGCATCAATAGAAAACAGGATAAGCAAAACCTAGTGTAGGGTATTTCTTGACCATAAAAAGAAACAAAGCACTGATACACGCTGCATGAATTAACGTTGAAAACACTATGGTAAATGAAGGAATCCAGACATTCAAAAGGCCAAATGTTGTAAGATTCTATTTATGTAATATGCCTGAATGAAGCAGAAAGAGAGAGATAAAGAGGTGACCAGTAGTTTCTAGGGCTGGAGGACAGAAGAAGGGAGGAACTTAAGAGCCTCCCTGTTCATGGGCATGAAGTGATGGAAACATTCTAGAATCACAGTGGCAATGGGCACATCACTGTGAATATACCAAAGCCACCAAGTCATACACTCTGAAAGGTGAATTTTATGTTGCATGAATTGAAACCATCTTCCCTGAACTCCAGACAGAGGTTAGGGTGGGAGCTGCAAAGACCTGGAGCTGTGGAGCCAGGGAAACTGTCTCTTCACTGGCACCAGACTTGGCCGTGCAGTCCTGGGAATGGGATCGACACTGAGGCCCAAAGCCAGGGTCCTTGCAGGAAGTTGTCTGGGCCAACTTGTTTTGAAACCAGCACTCCATGCAAGTAAAGACTGCAAAGGATACCCATATTCTTTCCAACATTGCTTTTGTTGGCTGGGTAACCAATTGGATGGATTAGCCCCATTCGAGTGGCTCTGCTCCCCCTGGCCTGTTCTAATCCACAGAGGAGAGGAAGCCTCTGGGGCTTAAGCACGTGTCCACATGGAGGTATGGGTTTTCCTCAAAGAGCTGGACTGTGAACATGTCCAGTGAAATAGTTCTTTTATTTCTCACTCATTCTCTTCTCTCCTAATCCAGTCACTCTACCTAATAAATTACTTGTCCAGAATGAAGATTTTTTTTAAAGCATTGGTTCCTATGCCCACTTTTGTAAATTTTCCAATGTTACATAGATGCTACTTAAGTGTTCTGAAATTCTACTACTCTTACTTTGAAGACATGTTGAACATGCACCCCTTTGATTCTGTTTTTCTATCTAAATAGTAAGAAGGAACACTCACTGATAGAATTCTTGGGAAATACTACTTTCTCCATTTCTGTCTTTTCATAACTAAGAAACCATTCTGATGATTACAATTTTCTCATTTGTTCACCTTGTTCTTTTTAAAAATTTTACTGTTTATTGCCCTGAATTGGGAAGCAAAGACATCAAGAAAGGCACTTGATTATCTCTCCATAGTCCTCCAGTCCAGTTGGGTAAAGAGGGGTTTCAGCCTCATGCAGCGAATCTTGGAGTTGTCTGTGGAGTTGGGGTCCATGACACTAGCTGGTGTAAAGGGGGAGAGACCAGGACAAGAGGGTGCTGGGCTCTGGCACAAGCTCTATTCTTAAGTACCTAGTAGTCATGGGAAGGTCATTTTTCTGGGTCTCAGTGTCTCTGCCTGTAAATCAAAACGTCCAGAATGGCTAACCTGGCCCAAGAGCCCAGGGTTTCACTATGTCCATGCTGTCAACTGTCATAATAATGTTGTTTACTCCACACCTACCAACCCTGAGGATGGCTTTCCAGAGCCACTGCAAATGATAAAAGACACCACTTGTTACCAACAAATGTGCTGCAGTGCATTATCTATGAAATTAGCACCAGCTGAAATTTGCTAGGTAACTATGGGGCAGGTAGAATTACCTTCGTCGAGTTCCTTTCTGGTCCAGGTTCCAGTTGCCTGTGGTGCACAAATCTATGGACCCATGTCAGGGGCAGGGGGCAAGGGGCACTCAGGTGTGCTAACGTGGTCCGGGCTGCAGGGCCTGAGTCTGTTTAGTCAGAGCGAGACCAAAAAACCCAACCCCATGGAGGGCCTGAGGCAGGGATATAGGGCAAATGAAGTCAGTGTTCTTTCCAGAAAAGATTATGTTCTCATCTTCTTCCTATGGCTAATGCTAGCGCTGATCTGGGAAGAGAGGGTCTGCTGTGTGGCAGAGACCAGGGAGCGTGGGCAGCAGGGCACTGTGGCACTACCTAGTTCCACTGGGGTCATTCATTCCCTATATACCAGCTATTCTGTTTCTGTTCACAAATCCCAGTTTCTAGGTAGAACAGCACAGAAAAATGAGTCCTCAGTCTCAAATCTGCTAGGGACACACCCCTAAATGGCTCTTCACAGCAACACCTGAGCTGGCTGTCAGTGTGTGTTACACAGGCGGTGCCCAAGGGACACAGTGCCCAGGGCTCATGCTCTTGTGCTGTTTCCTCACCACTGACTCTGCATTCGGGTGTAGAGCTCCTTCAGTGAATGTGACATTCGCAAGCACAATACAATCGGAATCTTTCAAAGTACCTGCATGCAGGACTCAGCCTCTTGAGAACCCTGGGAAGTCTGCAGCCCTGTGCCCCAGAGTAAAATGTTCAGTTGCCTTTTGTAGACACTACCTAGATAGAGATCCTGCTCAGCCCCTGTAAATGAAGAAGTCATGTGGAGTGCTCCAGCCCCAGCAGAAATTCTGTGAAGCAGAAATTCCCAGTCCAAGCCAGGCAACCCAAGAAATCAGAAGAAATGATAAGACACTGTTACTTCATGTCACTAAGCTTGGGGGATGGTTAGATACATGGCCACAGATACATGAAACACCGAGACACAGTTAAAGTTGAGATAATAGTATCAAATTAACTTTTTATAGCTTTATCTCCTTTTGAAAATAAAGTAGAAGTGTCTGACCCTTCCAGGTGCAAAGAACTTTGGCATCTGCTGCTGTAACCAGGAACGTGCTGCCACCCCCATGACAGGCGGAGCACACAAGAGACCATGTGCTCTAATCCATTCACTGCCCATGCGCCCCTGCAGCACTGCTGGGAGATAGTGGCCAGCTCTGGAGTTTCGGTGAGTTCCCAAGGTCATGGGGCTCCACAGGGAGGAACCAGGATTCAGCCCAGTCTAACTGCCTGTCTGCCCACCTTCTCCTGTTCCACTGTTCAATTGTTGGAGACATTTCAAAACAGAAGAGCTATGGGGGCTCATGAGCTAAATCCTCTTTTAGTTGCACCAACTCCTTGACTACCCCAGACAAGGAGAGTGCTGAGAACACCCTGCTCTTTTTTCCCAAAAGACCCATGCTCACCCCAATAAAACCTCATGCTCCAGTGGACTTGCTTGTATGAGTATTTGCAGCATCAAGGGGAAGTAATATTTTCAACCTCTTTGAGATATGGTTTACAAATAAGGTTGCACATATTTAAGGTACGCAATGTGATTTCTTGATACATGTGTGAATTACAAAATAATTATACAATCAGGCTAGCCAACATCCACATCACTCACATAATTACTTTGTGTGTAATGAGAATATTTAAGATCTACTCTCTTAGTAAATTCCAAGTATACAACATAGTATTGTTTAGTATAGTGACCGTGCTGCATATTAGATCACAATAACTTTCTCATCCTGCCTAAAACTCTGTACCCATAAAATATGATTCCCTGTGTTCCCCCACCCCCATCTCCCACCATCCCAGTCTTATTCTACAACTGTGACTGCCCTAGGTACTTCACAGAAGTGGAGCCATAGGATATTTGTTCTTTTATGACGGACTTTTTCCACTTAGTATGATGCCCTCAAAGTCCATCTACCGTAGCATGGTTCGATATTTCCTCTCTTCTTAAGACTGAAAAATATTCTGCCATGCATATGTATACACACAGACACATGTATGTAGCACATTTGCTTTATCCCTTCATATGTTCAGGGACACTGAGGTTGAGTCTGAATCTTTGGTTTTCGTGAATAATACTGCAGTGATTACAGGAGTGCACATAGGTCAGTGGGGTGTTGGTGTCATTTCTTTTGGCTGTATACCCCAAAGCGGGAGTGTAAGATCTATGGTTTGATTGACTGACTGACTGATTTAGAGGCAGGGCCTTACTATGTAGTTTAGGCTGGCCTTCAATATGCAAACCCCTGGCTCAGCTTCCCAAGTGTTGAGAATACAGGTATGTGCCCCAGGCCCAGTTGATTTTTAGTTACTGAAGAACCTCTCTACTGTTCAGCATAAGGGTTGTACCATTCCAGGGCTGCACAGGCACTACCTTCTCCCCACATCTCCCCACATCTTTCTGCTAACATCCATTTTAACGGCTTTAGGTAATAACTCCTTAGCACTGTCTGTATGTCTCAGCCATTTGTATGTCTTCTTTTGAGAAATATCTATTTAGGTCCTTTGCTTATTTTATGACCAGATTATGTGAGGTTTTTTCATTGAATTGCTTGTTTTCCCTCAAGATACCAACCCTTAGCAGTCATGAGTTTGGAAATATATTTTCTCATTTTGCCGGTTGTCGTTTTTACTCTGTGGATTGTTTCTTTGCTGCGCAGAACTGTTTGAGTTCCATACAATCCCATTTGTCTAATTTTGCTTTTGTTGCTCATGATTTTGGAGTCATATAAAAAATTAATTGCCCAGATCAAAGTCAAGAAGGCTTCCCTCCCTACTTTCCTCTAGTAGTTTTATACTTTCTGGTAAGCTGCACTTAAGTCTTTAATCTATTTTGAGTGCATTTTTGTATATGGTAACAGACAAAGGTCCAACTTAATTTTTCCGTTTTATGGGCATCTAGTTTTTTCAGTACAAATTTATTTTTAAAAATCTAGTTTTTCCCTACTGGATGTTTTTGGCATTTCTGACCTAAATATATGGATTTATTTCTGAATTTTCTATCCTCTCCCCTTGCTCTGTATGTGTGTTTTTAGGGCAGTACCACTGCTTTAATTACAACAACTTTGTAGAATGTTTTAAAATCAGGTACTGTGATTTTGTTCCTGCTTATGATTGCATTATCTATTCAAGGTCCTTTGATATTCCATAGAATTTTAAAGATTTTTTTTTTGGTCATTGGAATTTTTATAGGGATTGTGTTGGAACTTCAGATTACTTCATATGGGCATTTTTAACAAAATATTAATTCCTCCAATCATACAGGACAGTTTCCAAAGTATTTTATTTATTTGAGTCCTTTTTTTTTTCTTAACCTAGTTAGACTTCAGTCTATTTTGTTTAGCTTTTTAAAAATTAATGTTTAGTTTCACTGCTATTTTCTATTATTTCTCCATTCTTTTCGTTGATCTCTTTTCTGATCTTTATTATCTTTATTATCATTTGGTCTTTGTTTATTTCTTTTCTAGTTCCCTGTGGTGAATAATTAGACAGTTTCATGTGATCTTTCTTTTCCTAGTGTAGGCATCAATCACTGTAAATTTCCTTGTAGAACTGCTTTTGTTAGATCTGACACTTTTGTGTATTACATTTCCATTTCATCTGTCTCAAAATATTTTTTATTTCCCTTTCATTTCTTCTTTGATCTATTGGTTACCTGGAAGTGTGTGGTTTAATTTCCATATATTTACAAACTTTTCCATTTTCCTCTTATTATTGATGTCTAATTTCCTACTATTGTGGTTTAAAATAATACTAGATGATTTCAATACTCTTAACTTTGTTAAGAACTGTTTTGTGGCCTAACATACGATCTGTCCTGGCAAAAGTTTTGTGTGCTTGGAAGGAGTGTCTGTTCTTCTGTGGAGTGATGGGGTGTCTATGCTGGATCTTTGAACTACAGTGCTCAGCCTGCTCTTTCCCTCCTGATTTGCTGTCCAGATGCTCTGTCCATTGCTGAAAGTGGGGACCTGAAGTCTCCCCCCCGTTATTCTCTTGTTATTTATTTCTTCCTTCAGTTTTTGTTCATATATTTTATATATTTCAGTGTTCCGCGTTGGGCACATATCATTATTGTATCTCCTTGAAAAATGTGTTCCTTTATCACTGTATGTTGTTACATGGTGACCTTCTATCTCTTGTCACAGTTTGAGTCTTAAAGCCCATCTTCTCTGATCTGAGAAGAAGGGCACCCCACTCTCTTCCAGTTGCCGTCTGCTTGGATGCCTTTCTTCATCCCCATCATAAGACTGGATCTTACCTTTCAAAACCTGTCCAGTTCATCAAGGAGGCCTGGTGCCAGGCTCAGTGAGTCAGGGGTCATTTTGCTTCCTCATCCCTGGTGTCTGTGATGTAGAGCGAGGCAAGAGGGAGGAATGGCACAGGTAAAGCGGTGTGGTCCCTCCACCCCCTCAATGTCTTTCCCTGCCCGAGTCCTGTCATTTCTCACCTAGCTTCTTAGCTCTTGGGAAGGTATTTCTGTGCGTGCATGATTCGAGTTCATGTTGCAGTGCAGGAATGGACTTCTGGAGAGTTACAGTCATCACTTTGCAGACACCAATAGTCTTCACCTTGCAGACACCAGTCCTCACTGCCTAGCTGGATCACGCTGTGTCCCTACTGCCTGCAAAAGCACCCACTCTTGGCAGACACTCCATAAAGGTTTGTTGAATGAATGAATGAATGAATGAACAAGTGAAAGGTTAGTGTAACCCAAAATCTAGGACCTGGTGTGTATCTACCTGGAGACCAACCTTGGATTTACACCCCGTGGTGTCTCTGGGCCTCCAAGTGACCTGATACCCACCCCTTCTCAGCCTTCGGGATCTGCCCATTGCAGGCCTGCAAGTTTATGATTTTCTCTTTCTTGCCACTAGAGGGCAGGTGCAGCTCGTGTGCTCAGCACCAGGCCGATATGCTCCCCAGGCTCCAAAGTCACCTTGGGCACAGGCCTGAACAGAATGCTACAGGGCTCTGCGGAGTTCCATCTAACTCAGAGGTCACACAGAGGTGCCAAGTGGAGGACAGGCAAGATCTGAGTCATCTATCCTCAACTCTGTGTGCGAGAGATGATTCTGGGGTCTGCCTCCCTTTGTTAGCTGTCCCTTCAGCTGTGGCCCAGACCCCTCTCCTTGCTGGGATCCCAGGCAGTGTCACTCCCCAAAGTGAAGGAGGACAGCTCCATGGTCAGAAGGTTGCTGAGGAGAGGAAACAGAAGAGAAGCTTCTCAGGTGGCCCTGGTGTGGAGCCTAAGCTGGCCCAGGCTAGGCTGTCCTGGCTACTTGGGTCTTAGTCGAGGTCCTCTAGCTGCTCTTCAGACACCTTGGTGGGGAGGCAAGTGTTATAATTCCACATTTCTCATCAGTGGACTGAGGGTCAGAGTGGATGGTTAATCATCCTGTGCTCTCCCCGCTGACAGGTGACCAAACTGTGCCTTCAACACAGGAGAGACTGACCTCACAGTTTCCGGCATGCAGTCACAAGGAAGCTGAGGTTTTGGAAATGAGAAACTCCCAGGGGTGAGAAGGTAATCGAATGCTTGAGGGTAAACACATGTGCAAAGAACCTGACTGATGCCCTGACCTTCCTCTTCCCACCAACGCCTGCAGCAGAAAAGCTAAGGTGGTGGCTTAATCCCATGGAGGGCTGCGGCACCCAAAGGCGGGTGGGCAGCTGAAGGACCCTGCCAAGGCCCTGGACTCGGTATGGTACAGGGGGGCCATCATGTCCCAGAGGCCAAGAGGTGGGGGACACACTTGTCATCTACCTTGCCGATTCCTGGGGGCCTCACCGGCTCTGGGACTTTCGTGTCCCTGTTGCTTCTCTTTCCTCTGGCTTTACCTCTTGGAGTGCAAGGTACTGACCTCCCCTCCTTGCCCCCACCTCTTGGACATGCAAATTACCTGCTTCTCTGGGGCGTCTAGTACAAAGGCTAGAGAAGGGAAAGGAAGAAGGCAAGACTCGGGCCTGAGAAGATGGAGCCCTCTGCTCTTCCTTGCACAGAGCTGGGCAGGGCTGACACTGGTTTCCAAGGGGCAGGTCCTAGGCCCTTTGCTTTTCCCTATCCTCGTCAGCCTCATTTTGGGTCAAGCCGTGGAACAGGCCGGCCTGCACTGGGGTCCCATGCTGGACACCGCGACGAGCGGGAATAGGGCGCATCTGCGAGTGCCAGCGGCTCAGCCCTCGGGTACAAGAGCAGAAACCCAGTGCAGACAGCTGGGACAGGAGGGCCTGGCTGGACACTTGCCTTCCACTCAGCAGCTATCACCTCAGTGGTAGGATGAGGCTGTCCAAGGCGACATCTCCTATGTCCACCACGGGAGCAGGCAACAGGCGCTGCTGAGCTGCTTCTGTCTCTGGTGCTCAGAGCTATTTGTGTTCCCAGGAGAGATCCCAGGGTTCTCTGTGCCTATGCCTGCTGCTGCCCCCAGGACCCCACCCTGGGCAGAGCCAGACTGGGACAGACCCGTGTCTGTCATGAGCTGCATAATGACAGGTGGTTCTCCTGAGAAGACAGTGTCTGTTCTGAACAGGGCTCCGGCCACTATAGCTCCACCTGCTGCCAATGCAGGGAAGTCTGAGGCTGATGTTCCTTTCTCCATGGCACATGAAGCTCCTGAAATGTTCATAGCGCTGGTCTCGCTAAGTAATGATGCATGAGGGTTTAGCCTTGCAGCTTGGGTCAGCCAGACAGGTCCACACAGGTACCCCATGCCCCGTTCCTGTGGCAGAGCCCTGCTGCAGTGAGCATTGCCTTTTACAGATGGGAGAAGTGGCTGTCACATAGTAGGTGCTCGATAAATTCTGGCTGGAAGAGGAGATTTCTGGCGTGCTTGTTTATTTTTGACAAAGGAACTCTCAAGATACTCCAGGTTATTCAGCTGCAAGGGGAGCCAGAGTATCTTTGCACCTGCTGGAGGCAGCAGCTCCTGCTGCAGGGAGGAGAGGAATGGAATGCAAATGGGAAAGGACTGAGAGCTGCCAAGGCTTGTGGCTCCGAGGTGGCAAGCTGTGCTTTGCTTTCAGAGGCCGCGTTCACCGAGGGACTGGTCTGCTCCCTGGGTTGGGCTCAAGGTGACACACAGAGGCTCTTTCAGAGCATCTGCTCAGCAGTCAAGTAGAAAACTAAGGCCCAGAAGGCCTCTGATGGTGCTTCCAGGAGGGGAGGAAGGGGCTAGATACAGGTAAAGTTGAGTATCTTGTGTTCCCTGTGGCTCTGGAACACTACCAGGGTGCTTCATCCCTGGGCAGGGAGGAGCATGGAGGGCCCCAGACTGAATTATCTGAGCAGCCTTTGAGAGAGGTGAAGGGAAGGGCAAGTCCACACCACACCATCCTCAGGCAGGTGTGGGGCCTTGGGTCACCTCACCAATCTGCCACCTGGGAGCAGCTCTGCAGAGCAGGTGCTGTGGTATGGGTGCTGCTTGCCGCTTTCCCCACTCCCAAGATTCCTGTGTGGGGAGCGGTCCCTGGGTAGCAATGTTGGGGACTCTTAAGAGGTGGCACTTGTGGAAGGTCCTTAGGTCAACTGGGGGCCATGTACTCCAAAGGATTAAGGTGCTTCTCAGGGACTCTGGTCAGTTGTCTGGAAAAGATTGTTGTAAAAGCCTCAGCCTTACCCCATCCAGCTTCTGTCTGGCCTCTGATTTGAGATGTGCTCCTTAGTCCCTACACACTCCTGCCATCCACCAAGGGACCATCACTAGAGACTACATCCTGCTGTTTGAACTATCAGACTCCAAAAGTGGCTGAATAGGCCTCTTTTATCTGTAAAATTGGCCTGCCTTGGGTAATTCATTACAGCAACAAAAAGCTGAATAATACAGCCCGGTTTCAGGGGTGTCCCTGGGACGCATGGCATTTAAGAGAGGAAAACAGATGTATTCCCCTGACCCCAAAGGCAGACAGAAGGCCTGGCCATCACCGAAGCCAGTCCCCAGAGGACCATAGACCTGTAGAAATGATGGGCACCCAAACAGTGTGTACCTCCTCTTGAGCCTCACCTACGTCATTAGGAAATGCTCGTGTGACTTCTAGTAACTCTGTGACACTTAGCACTGCAAAGCAAATCACTCACAAATGACCCTGCCCAGCACAAGCTACTTTGGAAGTTTGCAACTCATCGCAAGTAGACAAATACACTGTGTGTGAATAAGGCCAAGGGAAGAAAGGGAGGTTTCTTGAGGTCTTCTAAATGAAGGGGTTCTCATGCTGGGGAATTTCTTCTGGTGACCATTCTGTCATCTCGCCCAAGGCCTACTTCTCTCTCTTCCCTCTCTCAACTGTACAGCCTCATATTGCAGAATGTTTGGGTGGGATGAGATCTTATCCAGGTCCCTCGTGTCTGGAAAATACCCAGTGGGGGTAGGTTCCAGGTCTCAGTCCACATAGCCTCTCAGGGACTGAGCAGAGACCAGAGTTTAATACTGTTGGTTCAGACATACTTTCTGACGTATTAGCACTTCTCTGTCTTGTCCTGTCCCTGAACCACCAAACATCCACGAAATGGCCTCTCCTGTGCCTTCCAAAAGCTCAAGAAAGGAAAGATACAAAGAAGCAGACAAATCCCAAGATGGGGAGAGAAGTCAATTAGTATTTGACATGAGAAGATGGCTATTTCATGTCCTATCAAATCCCCAAAGGTGGGAATGGTGTTTTCCTTACATTTCAGGCTGCAATAGTCCTGTGTGTATTGTGAGGCCTCAGTCAGGCTTTCCCTATAGCGCACATGTGCATGGGTGTCCCATGCAAAGCAGACAGCTGGGGAGCCCCTGATTTAAGTCTGTCCAGATAGAGAGCTTCAGAACCACTGCCCGCAGGTAAGCAAAGGACTCATGATGCTTATAGCAAGGGATTGCTGGGCCTGCCTTCATTACATTGTTCCAAAGAGATTACATTACAAACAGATTTTATGAAAATAAAGCCCAGAAAAGTGAAAACAGAAGAAGTTAGTTCATTTTGAACTCAGGCCTCCAACTCACCTTTCCACACACTGTCTGCAGGAGTGACCGGTACAGTTCAGAGAGGAGTGAGTCCTATGTTTTCACACTGCAGATAATGACCTCTGGAGGTCACACACCTGGTAAACACTGTCATTTTCAAAATAAAATTGGAACAGAGTGTAACAGAAAGAATAGAATAGAATATATACACTTGGAAGGTAGTCATAGTATGTGCTATTTCCATAACATGTTACTTGTATATGCACATGTAGACATACATATGCACATACATGTACATGTAGGCACATACACATATACCCATACTGTGACATCAAATATCTTATTGGTATTCCAAAAGGTCTGAGTGTTACCAAGTTAGCCTGAGGTGAAGTGTAAAAGACTGGCTCTAATCTTGGTACTAACAAAGCACTGCAGTGTATTTTTGGACAACTGTTTTAATCTTTCTGGATTTTGGATTTTCTCATTGGTATACTGAGAGGGGTGACAAGACCTGTCTTGCAAGATGAAGAAAAGTGGACACATGAGAGGGAGTGAACACAAGAAACTATGACCCAAAGTAACTGGCTCCAGGTAAATGTCAAACATGAAATGTGCAGTGTACAGGTGTGTATGCAGGCAGAGATACCTGGGTCCTGAATCACCTGGAAACGTTTACCATTCATCATCATTTAGACATTGCAGAAGAACCAGAGGGTGCAGAGCGGATGAGGGTGGTTGTAGGCTTCACACGCCTGTTGGGCGGCCCTGAGCAAGAGAGCTTGCTGTGTTTCTGAGCACACCTCGTAAAGAGGACTCCAGAACTGCTTCAAGAAGTGCTAAGAACAGTGGGATAAGTGCGTTCAAAGTGCGAAGGGGTATTTGGGGGGGGGGGATAATGGCAGTGTGTCTTTTACTGTAATAATTTTTTTATTTAAACATTCATGGTATTTTTATATCACCCCTTGTGGGAAGTGTGTAGGGATATGGGTGTGTGGAAATACATATACATTAAAGGCTCATGTTCCAAGGGAAACAGTTCCCAGCAGCCAGCCCCAGTGGGAAGCCAGCTATGTGGAAGAAACAAAGGGATACCCAGGGAGGGCACCTGTCAGCTGCAGCCAGGCAACTGAGGCCCGTTCATCAGTCCCTGCAGCGGGAGCCCTGTGTGGGGCTGCCAAGCTTGGCTGGGTTTACATGCCCTTTGCCAGAAGACAGGCAGTTTAGGGTTCCCTGGACAAGATGAGGCCTAAGCAGGAAAGGGAGGGTCCTGAAGACAGATCTCTCCTCCTAATTACTTCTGGAAGGGTGGGGTTCACAAGACTGTGACCCTTCACTAAGCCCCTTCCTTCCAGAGCAACTGGAGGGACCAGGGGATGCTGGCTGCCTTGGAGGACTTGGGAGATCTGCAGGGGTGAGGGAAGGAGCAGAGGTGCCACCCAGATGTTTGTTTGGTTTGTGTCAGTGAGTAAAATTCTCCAGTGGGGAGGGAGGAAGGCTGGAGTCGGGGAAGGACGCAGAGTCTTGGAGACTTCTGCATCCAGGGATGTGAGTGGGTTTTTATATTTAACAGATGACTCACCTCCAAGCGCATTAGTCACCGCCTCTCAGCTCTGCTCGGGCAGCCAGGCTGCTGGGGACCTCGGTGCAGTGAGCTCAGACAGAAGGCTGGGAGACAGTAAGTGAGCCCCAGGGATGGGGACAAGGACACTCGCGGGAGAGGAAGAGATCAGGGCCGGAAGCAGAAGGACAGAGGAAGAAGGTGGCCAAGCAGGCCCTGTAGAGATTTCCTGGGGTGAGGGGAGACCCAGCACCCGACCACGGGGACAGAGATAGGAGTGCAGGCCCAGAGCACCGACTTGTGGGTCTGCAAGCCCTCAGAGCCATCCTCTGTGGCAAGGCCCAGGCCTTGCCATGGGCTGCCTGCGGCAAAAGCAGGGTGTTACCAGAATGTGCCTGGAGCAGGAGCCTCTGCCAGGCTCAGCACTGTGACAGAGGTCCTGCGTCATGAAGAAGAAGGGGTGCGTGGGCCGAGGCCCTGAGCATGGACCCTGGGCCACCGAAGCGGGAAGACCCTGGAGAACCGGTAACAGTGAAGACTCCAGAACCATCCCAGGCTGCTCCCTCTGACATCCCCTGCCTGGGTGCAGAGCAGTTTCTCTTCACTCCCTCTGGATCTCATATTCGGCTGCAGAGTCCTTGAGTCTGTGGAGATGACGAGGCCTCCCGGGCTGGCTAACTTCTCCATATCTCAGTTTACCACTTGAGACATGAGGAGCCACTTAAAAAGGATTGTTTTAAAATTTTTTTAAATAGAGGAATATAAGGATGGCGTGGTTTTCTTCTCCATGACAAATCTAAACACTTCCTAACTAGATCTAGGTCAGGCCCAATGAGAGGAAAGCTCCACCCTGCTGTTCCCCTAGCATGTGCGAGCGTCTGGGTTTCATCCCCAGCATCACACTCATGAGCTAAGCTTAGAGAAGCTATGCATGTTCCATAGCCCAGGGGTGGCAAAGGTCACCCTGCAGAGCACTTTCTCTGTCCCCACAGCCCTCAGTGTCATGCCACAGCCCCATCGCCATGAAGAAGGGACAAAGTCTAGGAGTTAAACACTAGGTCCACACTGGGAGGCCAACAGGCACACTCAGAACCTGAATTCAGGCCCAGAGTCCATATTATTCATTTGCTTGTTTCAGTTCGGCACACAATCACTTCCCTTTGTCACCAGGATCCTGTGGGTCATTCTGCAGACCAGCCAGGTCCCTACCACCACAGCCACAAGCATGCCATTTCCTCCTCCTCCTTCTATTCAGTATGGGCCTGCTTTTAAAAAGACTCTTTGGGCCTTCTCCATGGCACTCTGGCCCTGGGATCTGGGCCCAATTCCTCTGTTTGATGATCAGGTCTTCTTGGGCCACCTAAGGCCCATCTGGAGCAGCCAGGCCCAGCCCTTCTGCTCTACCCTCCTCGCTCAGCGTGGCCAGGTTTCTCAGTGAAAGTCTTGGCTTCCTTGCCTAAGTTGGAATTCTCTGAGCCCTGGGATTGTGTCTTTTCACGATCTGCCTCTGTCATTACCTGTTTGAAGCTTATAGACAAGTAGCTTTGCCAGTGAAAGGAGCCTTCTTTAAAGGACCTCAGCACAGGTTGCCCATCCCACCTGGAATGTCAGGCAGTTTGCCCAAACCAGCTGGCCTCTCCTCTGCAGGTCTGTGCTGCCTTCTGCTTTCCACAGAGGTAACTTGGCCCGGGACTGAGCAAGAGGTTCCACAGAAGCAGAGAAGCACACAGTCTGTCCTCCAACAAGGACATGACTCTCTCCCTCTGTCTCTGTCTCTGTCTGTCTGTCTCTCTCTCCCTCCCTCTCTTTGTCTCTCCTTTTCTCCCCTCCCTATCAACCAGACTGCAAGCACCATGAGGAAGCGCCAAGGGCTTCCTTTCTATGCGCTCCTTCCTGCCACCTCTGACACACACACCTCTGCTGGTGCAGAGGACGTTTGTGTGATGTGCCAAGTGACACAAGGTAAGCAAATGATCAGGATGCAAATGTGAGAGAAGATAGTGGGAAGGGGCTGGAGAACTTGGGGGAACACTGTCTCCCATTCTCAACTCTGACCTCACTTTTCTAGCAAATGGTAACTAGCATCTACATCACAAAAACAGGAGAATTCAGCGAGACTACCCACTGAGAGTAGCTCAACAAGTGCTGCTGGTACAGCAGGTGTAAAATCCCAGCTCATGGGCTGGGGATGGAGCTCAGTGGGAGAGCACTTGCCTAGCACATGTGAGCTTCTGGGATTCATCCCCAGCACCACACACAAGAGTGGCCACTCATGAGCCAAGCTTGGTGAAGCTATGCATGTCTCAGACATGTAAGTAGGGGTGCATCTACCCTGTGTGCACACGTGTGCAGTGACTATGCTCAGCACAGGGTACTTATCTACTGGCCCTTCTTCAGTGTGATCAGGTCCTATGAATCAAAGCTTCAGGAGAGAAAGAATGACCCCTCCAACATGCATCCCTCCTGCTATCCTTCAGAACTTGTTACTGCCTGGGGAAACTTGGGACAAGAGCCCCCAATATCCAATGGAGACTTCTCCTACTGAAACTGATATCATGAAACACACAAGAGAAAACAGGTTCCCAGCACAGTGTTTCCTGGCCCAGTGCCTGCTGGAGCCTGGCTGGCCAGCAGTCCCTTGACAGTGTCATTTACTGTCTGGGGTGGTGGGGGCCTTTTCCCAATACCCCTTGCGTTCCCCACTAGACCCTGAGTGCCACACAGGAACAGGGGCCATAGTTCCTCTCTAGACCCCAATGTGTCCCGCAGAGCACCTGGCGTGCAGAGGGCAGCTAATTATGTTTACTGAGAGTCTATTATAGGGGTTGCTATTTAGTGCTTCTGGAAACACTGAAAGACACCGCAACTCTTTCCTATCATTTATTATTGTTATTTACTAATTTGTGATTCATAAAAATTGAAAAAACCCTGTCCTTAAAGGCAGAATAGGCCCAGGAGACTGGGTGCTGGGGATCTTTGGTTCTTTGTCTTCTACATATGGCCTCTCGTCTGCCCCAGACTTGCTTGTGTGATGTTCTGAATAAGAGAAGGGGGAGGGAAGAACTTACGTGGCCTCGGTTCTTTTCTACACAGGTTTTGGTGGAGCATTGTGGCTTGGCAGACACAAACCCAACTGAACACAGCTCTGTTCTTAGAAGTGAAGCAGGGCTGTGGTTCCACCGTCTATCTGACAGCACAGTTGTTGCCTCCCTCATCAGGATCTTCTCTCCTGAGACTCAGCAGTCTGGGCATCCTGCCAAGCCCTTTCTTCTTTAGTGTGTATGTAGGTACCTTTCAGGCTGGGCATTCCAATTCAAACATTTAGGATTTCCTGGCAATTCATGGAAATTATCTTTGCCTTCAAAACCACTAGAAGCCTAAGATACTCAAAGGGTATTTGTTTGCTTCTGCTGCTTGGTTTCTATTCACTAATAGGATATTCTGCCAAAAATAACCTACCTTACCACCCCGAATGCAGAGGGGATCCCATGTGGCTCCGGGGCCAGAGGGCAACAGCAAGATTGGGAGCAGGCTCGGGTTCTGCCTGTTGCTCTCTCGCCCGGGTGGAGCTGCAGTCTCCAGTCCCTCTGTTCTTGTATCTCTTTCATACTCCAGCAGAGTCAGGGGGTCCTCACCCATCCCGGCCCCGTAGACCTGCATGTACCTCTTATAAACAGCCCTTCATGGGAAGATACATCCTATATGGATGTATTTATTCTATGCTCAAATTTTATTAATGAGAACATTCATTTGGGTATCAGAATTAGCCTACATTTGATTAGTTCCAGTTTCACATATATTTTACACTGTATATTACTCTGACACTCTGGAATAAGAAAAGCCTAAACAACAGAGCTACCATATGCAAGATACTACTGAGCCCTAGAATTTTTACATATATTATTTCTAACCCTCATAATACAAGGTAAACATAGTCATCTCTTTCTGCAGACTAGTAAGTAAAACTGAGATGGACAAAAGTTAAGATTCGTATCTAAACTTGCACGGTTTGTAAGTGGCATTCTAAGCTGAAATTCAATACCAAATTATAGTATTTACCAAGATGGGGAAAGGAATTTGTACATTGTAGAAAGGTTCTTGGCAGTATGGCAGGGGCAGGATGGAGAGAACAAGACTTCCAGGTGACTAGAAACCTTCGTGAGCTTCTGAAGACCTCAAATGCAACTCCACAAGATGGGACAACTCTTTGTGTGGTCACCAGGGAACTACAAAGGGCTGGAAGATGCTTGTGCTGGTTCAGAGCTGTTTTCTGTCTTTCTGGAGCTTTGAGCCACCGAGTGAGTGAATTGTGTGCCCACGAGCGAGTGTGCATGCACGAGTGAGTACACGTGTGAGCAAGTGTGTAGGTATTGGTGCACTTACACCAAGTATGGAGGGTGGTAGTAAGGGCAGGGTAAGCACAATCTGGTCATGTGACCAATTTACCCAAGGACCAAGAAATGGATCATATCGCAAAGACTCAACAGGATGGACTTGCTGAGCCATTAAGCAATTGATGTGTTTCTTGGCTGCTGAAGAGCACAATGCTAAAGATTAAAATAAATAGACCTGTATTCATTCTAGTTGTGCAAACAGGCGTGGCCCCAATTACAAATACATAAGAATGGAACAAAAGAGGGGTTGTTGTCCTTTAATAAAAAGAACACTGTAGACCTATTTCTGCAGCACGGTTCTCCATTTGTAAACCTGTTTACCTACACAGGTGATCCCGGATGGCCTCTCAGATTTCTTTTCCACAGTACACCTATTCATGTATCACCTCCGGCTTCCTTACTCAGCAGCAAGGCCTGTTCATCTCATCTCTGTCCCATGGGTCACTGTGGCTCCAGGGGATGGAGGATGCAGGGGTTCAACCCATGGCTATCTAAGTTCATCAGGTCAACCACCACAGCCTCTCGTGCTTTTCTAGAATTAGGAGGGAGTCTAATGTTTAGATGGTTGTATGAAAGAGAACCTAGAAAAATGATGAATAAATAAATGTACACACAGACAGTACTGAAGAGACAATACTGATGTGCTTGTACAGGTAAATGGCTGCTCATATAGGCAATGTTATGCATCTTTATGGATAGATGGAAGTACATATAGACAATGGCATGCGTCTGTAGGGATAGGTGGATGTATATACAGTTAATGGTATGTGTCTGTATGGATAGATGTGTGTACATGTAGACGATGCTGTGTGTCTATGTGGTACGACACAATGATATGTCTGTAACATATAGACAGCGCCAGGAGCAGGGATGATCACTCCTCTATAAGTAACCTGACTTGTGTGCTTGTGACACAGAAGACCAGTACGTAGTAGACCAGCATCCTTTTCTAAGCAAGGAGTGCCTCAAATGATCTGTAAAAAACTCCTGATAAAAAGCCTAGTCAGAGAGATTATAGTTAGAATGAGTATACAAAGAAGGGCGACACATACACAGTTTGGGTGGAGTTGAAGCTATGTCAGGCAGCATGGTGGAGGCCTGGCTCCTCCGAGGTTGGCAAGCTGTTGTCCTGAACTGCAGTTCAGCACTGTACCCTCAGCTTTTGCCAAGATTTGTTGTGCAAAGCACTTGTTTATTTGTTGTAAAGAATATGGTTGGAGAAATTGTTGACTTTGCTGTTCACGATCACGAACAGAAATTTTTTTGTTATGTAATTTTATCTTCTTTCTCATTTTACCTTGACTGCCAAGAAGCTCAAAGACAAGAGGATAACTCAGAATGAGTAGATAGGCCTAGAGGACTAGTATCAACTTTAGTTCTGATACACAAATATATTTCTGCTCCAGTGAGCTTATGGTACCTATATTCACACATATGCTTTTATCCTCATCACCTAAGACCCAGTTGTAAGTAACTCAGATAATTTTTTGGAGGAAGAGGCAATAGATAAGTAAAAATAAATGAGTAAACAGTATGCTTATATAATGCCAGCATGTTTACTTCTAAAGCAGGCTGAAGCAGAACAAAAGATATAAAGCAAGCCTTATTCCAAAACCACTTCTGTGTGGCCTGGGAATGAAATTCACGACTGCACATTCAGCCCTAGATATATGTGCAGCTGCCATGGCACCCACTGGCATCCAAGGAGGGGCACTCACAACTGCACTGATTTGCACCAATGTCCTCTCCTCCAGTCCTCTCTGGGTGACACCCAGTACAGGCCAAAATTCACAATTCAGCATGCAAAGAGGAGAGAGGTAATTTCATGGTCAAGATTTATCTAGTTTTGTTCGGCTTGACTCCAGTCTCTCTTGCCACTTGTGATCGTTGCTCTCTTCATGTCTGCTCCTAGACATTAGAACCTTGGTTTCTCTTCCTGCTCATTCAGTGTGAGGTGGGGAAACACATATTCCATACAAATTCTGGGTGTTCCCGAGCCCTTAAGGAGCCCTCGATTATCCTTGCACAGGCAGCCTGTGCTTCTCCCATGGTGCCTCATTCTCACCTCTCCCACTCCCAGATAGGTACCTTGAGATATCTGGATAAAGAAAGTCAAACTCAAGAAGTCACACCTGACTCTTAAACCTATTGCTCCAGAGAAATTTCCATTGTGTTGTTCCCAGCCACCTTGTTCTCAATGTGTGGGCTTGTGCCCGGCAGCAGGGACAGCCATTCCAGAGAGCTGGTTAGAAATTTGCAACCTCAGGCTCTACCCAGGCCTTCTGGATCACAGTGTTCCTTTCTACAAGATCTCCACTGAAACCTGACAAGTGAAGAACACTCTACCCAGGCCTTCTGACCATGGAGCCCTGGGGAGAAGTGATTCTGCCCTTTGGGATTCACTGACCTTGTCTCCTATATACCCACCCTCACCTGATGACCCCACACATCAACACCCACTGGAGAAGACGCATCCACTGCCCTTGGCCTGATCAAGCAGCCTTCTGATTCCAACATACAAGAGGCTCCCCCTTGCCTGTCCCCCTCACTCCTACCATAACCAACTGAACTGTGGTCGCTCAGTCCTCAGCACGTCACTATTTCAATAACACTTCCTCTCCATACTGGCAGTGGGTCACTGGCTGTTCCATGACTCATTTCTGGCTATTTTCAGAAAAGAAAACTGTAGGGACAGTCATGAGGATGGGTGCCTAGACACACAGCCAGGCACACAGCCAGACAGGGACTGAGTACAGGGAGAATAAGTCAGCTGTTGGGAGAGGTAAGCACTAGGACTCCAGGCCCTTGCTGGGCCCTAGGACCCCATGTCTGTCCCTGCAAATCTCCAAGAACAATGGCCTGGCTGTGGCATTTGTATTTAGTTTCCTTGTCTTGAGATACCAAGTACAGTGGATGGGGAGACAAGAAAGTTAGCAGGAGAATGTTCCACATCCTCTTCCTGAGCACCCCACTCCTCCCCTTGCCCCGGGGCTGAGTGGGCCCCATGCAGCTCCAGAGCTTTCTGGCTCACTAGAGTTCCCAGAGGCCATGTGGCTATGCTCTCCAGGAGGCCCTGGCCTCCATGCTGGGGTCTTCCTCTGGGTCTTAGCATTTCTGAGCAGGTCTTAATGATCACCATCTGCAAGACAGGAGGGAATAACCCTGATCTTCATAGTGATACAAATATCTTTGGAATAATCCTACCAAGAGAGTTGGAAAAGCGAATGGCAGAAGCAGGCATGGCTCCCTCCCTTGCTCGTGGCCCTGTCCCAAGCAGAGCTGTCACCTTCATGAGATCATGTTCTCTGGAGTTCCTCCCTCTTACATCTGCCTGTGGGGGCCCTGCCAAGATTTTAAGGATCAGCTCAACTTCAGACTCATCTAGGTCACCTTCACAGGCTCCCCAGTGAGAACTAATTAAACTTTCCCTTTCTATGGACTTCATTTGTAACTTATGTACAGCCATGGCCCTGGTTCTGGCTTCTGTCTGCATGATTTGTGACAGAGGTAGCACTGTGACCCCTGTGTCCTACTCCAGGCTTGGTAACATGGGCAGGTGACTTAACCTCTGAGGCTCAGGTTGTTTGTTTACAAAATCAGTATAATAGTAATAATGTTTATCTCTTAGAACTCGTGGAGAAACAATGAGCGATATATGTTAAGTATTTTGTATAGCAACTGGAACAAACGTAAGCTTATTTGGTCACTGGGACCATGCTGCCATATTGCCCATAGCCATGGTGTCTACCAGCCTGAGCTCCTGGGGGACAGAGGTATTTTTAAATCACCTATGACCCCTGTCGTGTCTAATGGAATGCCTTTAACGTAATAACTGACCACACATTACTTTGAGAAGTAAATGAGATTAGAAGGTAAATGAAGCAATTAGCACAATGCTTCCACTCAAGGAGCTCATGTAATTTAAACATTCTTTCTACTAAAAGGAATATCTGTCTGTCTGTCCCATTTTCTAGCTATCTTTATTGTACTGAAGCATCAACAATCTAAATCAAAGCTGATAGTAAACAGAGCTTAACGTTTAGTGACTTCTAAGTAGACCATAATTCTGCAGCTATAAACAACAAGTTAAGTGATTGAGTAATATCGGCTGTTTGCCGACATTTTAAGGATGGATTTGAATTACATGTTCCATGTCTTCGTCTTGCCCTCTCCTTGCCTGCGGGACTAGCCAAGGGAGAAAATGTTGAGCCAGGGAGACCCTAGAGGAGAGCAGGGGGGCAGCGAACCAGTGTGTGTGAACGAGGTCCAGCTCAGCCTCACCCCAGAGAAGTTTTAGAGACCTGGAGGAATCAGGCTGCTCAGAGGTCTTAGGACACTGGCCATGGGATCTCCCAGGGAGTCTGGGAGTCTACATCTCTGTCTAAATCAGCGCCTCCCAGTTCAGGAGCTCCGAGGTCCCTGGAGGAGCAAGGAACACTGCTTTCCACATTCCACTTGGGGAAAGCAAAGTTGGAATCATGCTCCAGACAGCACCCAGGCATGCAGATACCTTCACATACCCAGCTGCAAGTGCCTGCAGACAGGCATTCAGAGCACTGGGGCTTGCTGTCAATAAAAATGAACAACTTCATGGCAGAGTAAGTGGAGAGTGTGGTTGGCAGACAGGGGAGCAGTAGCTTAGAGAAGCCAGCTGTGTCTGTTTCCCTCTCTCCTCAGGGGCTCCCTGTATGCCATCTTCTGTCACTGTGAACAACCAGACCCCAGGCTGGGGACACAGGGCTGGGAGAGAAGGTGTCTGATGCCTGAGGATCCCTTCAGATGTTCTTGGAGTGAGGAAGCGCAATCTAGAGTCCCTCCATGGCTGGGTATGAGCCTGAACAGACACTGCATTCCCTGGGTTCTGGACCACAGCTTCCACCTGTGGAATGGATGGTGGGAGGGGAGAAGAAGGAAATGATGGGTGTGGAGACCCGCACAATTGACTGCCACTGCATTGTTAGCCTTAGGGACAACGGCCACGAGTGGACATACCACAATGCAACTGTGGCACATGTCAGTCAGGAGCTCCCTAAGCCCATCTCAAATTCTTGCCACACAGCTTAGCTACCCTGCTCAGCCTCCCTGCTCCTAGATGCCCCTGTTCTCGCCAGTGGGGCAGCAGCAGACACGTGTGTGTGTCGCTCCCAGCTAAGACACATAGGAGTGAGTCTCCCATGTGAGCCACTCAACCCACCTTGGGCTGTACTGAGAGTGAGACACGAACTCTTCTTGGCACTGAAATTTCAAAGGTTGCCCATGAGAACAGCTGGGGTTACTTACCCATCAGTACAGCCACAGCCATCCATCCTAGGAAGGATAAACATGTGGCCCTCATTATGGCTCTAACTTTTTGGAGAAAATAGTGCAGAGATTCAAGGTAATATCACCTTTTACAGGTGATATTGTAGTTACCTGGTCACTGTCCCACTGCTGGGACAAAATACCTGGCACCCAAAACTTACAGGAGAAGTTTATTTTGGCTGTTAGTTGCAGAAGGAAAGAGACTGTTTCAGGTCACGCCCAGGTGAGATGCCTCTTGCAATGATGCCCCATTCCTACCAGCACATACAGTCATGAAATAATCGCTGAGCAGTACACTGACAAGTACAGCACCCACAGACCAGTTATCTTGCACACATGAAAATGGAGGGGGGATTTTAGATCTAAACTATAACAACACTGTGGAATTGCATGGTCACTGCCACCTGCTGCTGAGGCATCTTTGCTGATGAGCAGGGATGCACAGTCCCACTGACTAATTCACGCACTTATCACTGAAACGTGGGCTGTTAGGGTGTTCCAAATCTGAAGCATGCTGGCTACCAGCTGGACAGTCCTGCTGACCATTGCTGAAGGCAGTTCTCAGGCTCCCATGCTGGAGTAGGCAAGAAGGCAGAGACATGGTAAATCCTCAAGGGTGCAGCTGTCCCTCAGCCAGCGTTTGCTGATCAACTGCACACTAATGGCTATAGCAGCAGTTGGACTCAGTTTCTCATGATTCCTTACCTCCCTCCCCCACCCGCCCTAATACCCCTGTCGCCACCGTACTGCCCAAACCCCGGCTGCATGCCCCTGTAGGGTCTGTATTACTGGTCTTCCCTGGAGTTGGACAGAGTCCGGCTCATGCAGCAGTGCTTGGTGGCTGTGGCTCTTTCTGTGTCCTCAATAAACACAACATGCATTCTCACACCTTCTTGTTTTTGTCTGTGTGGCTGCCATGTCCAGCTGCAGAGCTCTCCCATTCTTTCAAGGGCTGCTGGAAACACTCCTTCTCTGGGAACCCTTCCCTGATCATCTCTCTTTGCAGAACCATCAATTGTCCTGTCCTGAATAGCATAGGTCACTTTGCTGCTTGGATAGTAATTTACATGCCTGTCAAGCACCATGACCTAGTCTTCAACACTTTGAATTCCCAGCAACCCAACAATACCAGGGTTAGGGTAAATTTTCAGTGAATATTTATGAATTGAATGTACCAAGTTTTCTTTTACTTGTTGCCTTAGATCCAATACAGAGATATTAAAATGTATTCTTTGTAAAAAAGAAATCACCAAATGTAGTAATCTAACACTACTTAGAATCCCCCAAAAGACATCACTGACTGAGGAGTTATGAAAAGGTGGCTGCTTATATTGGTAGGACTCTGCTGTTTTTCCTGAGCAAATACAGGATTTTGTGGAAGATACATGTGTGACCCAATCCCCTTATGGTGAAATTAAGTCGGTGGTGGAAAGTTCCAGGACATAAAACCACAGGCCCGCGTTGCAGAGGGCCACACTTAGATGTGATCTTTAGAGCCCCATTGGCACTTAGCCCTTCCAGAGAGGCCATGCTGCAGGCTGACAGGTGTGACTATTTCTCTAAATTAGTTCCATGGAGTTGCTCATCTCCAAGGACCCAGAGAACAAATGTGCAGGCCAGTAATGGAGCTTGAAATGTATGAGAGGAGGAAAAGGCCGGTGAGTCCAGGTTTCCACTGGTGCTAATGGTAAGGTCAACAGCAGCATAAGTGAATTCCTCTGAGTGGTGAGAGATGGGAGTAGGTGAGGTGGAGACTGCACTGGCCACCACGCAAATGGTGACGATGAGCATCCAAGGGTGTCTCCACCCCCCAAACGGAGCCAGGCAGCTACTGAAAACCTCGAGAAAGGAAGAATGCCCACATGTTCTCACTGGTCTTGGGGCATCCCATGTGCAGCAATGGCCATCGGCAGTTTCTAAGGGAGGACAGACAAGGCAGGTAGCTGCAGGACTCACATAATCCTTTCTACACACTACCCCTGGTCAAGCACTCATTTACTTTGATTCAGCCTCATGCTTATCTCAGACTTTACTGGGATTGAGCTTTCCAATTTTTCCAGGAGGCTCACTTGACCTAGCACCCACATACCCACATACCCACATACTCACTCAGTACCCCAGGTCAGTGACTGACTGGAGTAAGCTGTGTATAGAGATCCCCCAGACCAGAGGAACTGATACACTTGTCGACCAGTCAAAAACTTCCTTTCTGGAAGGAAGAGGATCTCACTTGGAGACACAAACTTCAGGAATCAGACCAGATATTTTTTCTGCCAGAGCACACCAGGGCATCCCTGCAAGCCCTGCAGGCCACACCTGGTCTTACAGGAAGAGTGCTCTGCAGCCACCTCTGCCAGTCATAGACAATTTTACCACCTTGTACCATTTCACTTGTGCTGCTAGCTTAATTGTGTCTCCCACCGGAGTATGAGCTCCCTGGGATGATTTAGATCTAAATCTACAGTCAGATCTAGAATGTCCTCCCAAAGCTCACATGTCCAGAGGCTGGGATTTTGGAAGGTGACTAGATTATGGGGGCATCGTACTCATCCTGGACTTATCCCCTCAAGAGATCAGAGCAGAATGTGCTATTAGGAGGTGGGGACTGGGTGGAGGTGGACCACTGGGGGCTTGCCCTCAGGACCTCCACTCTCTGTCTACTTCATGATCACCATCATGAGAGTAGCTTTCCCCATCAAACTCTTCCATCAAGTCTTCTTGCCTTGGAGACAGCATACCATGGACTGAACCCTCTAAAACTTGTGAGTCAAAAGAAATCTCTCTCCCTGTAAGTTCTGAGTGACAAGAATTTTGTTCCTGTGATAAGAACTGCCTAAGACAGATCGAGCAGTCCTTCACTATCTCAATGTCTCCAGATCCTACACAGGGCCTGTATAGTAAAGAATTTAACCTTACCCAAAAGAGTTCTATCTCTACTTATCACTTTTAGGAGGGATCTATAAACCTTGGAATGTCATGGCTGACATGTGAGCATCTTTGCTCAGCGACACCAACCAGGTGGAGAGTAGCAATATGATTTATGGTGTGGATTTTGAGTCACAGCAATAATCCGATGTCAAGTGGAGGCTGTAAGTCACATGGTGCCAGCTGTCCCTCCCAAAGGGCTGGTGATGGATGAGTCACATGGGAAGTCACTGTGCTTAACTGATGGAACTCCAACAACTCTGGACAGCAAGGTTCCAAGGAGCCTCCTTGTCTGGCAATACTTTGTGCACCTTGTCACTCATTTAAGTTAGGAAAGTAGTGCTGTCCTGACTCCAGGGAAGACATAGCTGGAAGGTCCTCATTTGGGACTCTTCCTGGAGCTCCTTCGTGTGCCTTTCCATCTGTGAAGTGAGTGATCCCTGTCAATCACTTTAGCAATTAATTGTAGTGAAAGGGGGTTATGGGGACCTCCCAACTTTCAGTTAGTGTCAGAAGTAAGAGCGGGTGGAATGAAATGAGCTCTCCAAATGTATCAGAGTTTTTCATCTGGTCAGGAAAAATAAAGCTCTGAGCTTGTGGGAATTTTCACTCTACCCAGAGAAGTGGACCATAGATGTGGGAGGTTAAGAAAAATTCTGTGGGCTTTCAACCCTCAGATTCTTATGAGAGTCTCTTCCTCAGAGGGGAGATGTAGTTCCCAAAGAAGATTCTAGATGTGCTTTGTGATTGTGAAGGTTTGAAAGTGGACGCCTTAGTTCTAGCCCTGTCCTCTGTTGCCCTAAGCTTGAAGATCATAGATCACAGATCGCAGTCCTCTAGAGGCTGTGACCTGCCCTGAAATTATAGGCAGAAAAATCCTCTATCTTGTGCCAAGACTACTTTAATGCTTCCTTTCATTTGAGAAATAGTATTAATAATAATTACAATAGTAGAGCAGCGGCTAAAATTAACTGAAACTATTCTTCATGCCAGGAACTAATGTAAGTTTTTTGCCTTCTTATGTGTTTAATTTTCACAGCTCTTAGAGGTGCATAGTTATTATTCCTCTTATACTAATGAGAAGGCAGTGAGTAGTAGAATGGTCAGTACCTTGCCCAAGGCCATACGCAGCAGGAATGAGGTCCTTGTTGGGGTTCCTTGGACTCCAGGTCCATGCTCTTACACTCCCCTCCTTCAGCCATTGGGCTCCAAGGCTCTTCTTGGGCAGCTAGTTTGGACTGGCTCTGCCAGATTGTCTCTGCCAGACTTGTTAAGGGAAAGGGTGGGGTCTGTGCCCATTCAGAGAAAGCTAGTGGAGAGATAATCAGAAAGCCACTGAACCAAGTACCTCTTTTATACATGATATCTATTTATCCTCCAATAATACTAGAGCTGAGTATTATGATGTGCTGAGTTTGCCTTGAAAGCCTTCTAGGTCCTCTCAAGTCATTACCATATTTATTTAGTTCCTATTATGGTTTGGATCTAAAATCCTCCCAAAAGCCAGCTAAAGAGGCTGGGGAAGTGATTCAGTCTTGAAGGCACTAATATTATCAATGAATCAATCCACTGATAGGCTGGGCTGTTAGGAGGTAGGGCCTGGTTGAAAGAGGTGAATCAGTGGGTCATGTCCTTAAGACTATATCTAGTCCCCAGCCTCTTTCTCTGTCTCACCACTGCCAAGCGGTGAGTTTTCCAGGTCACATATCTCTACCATGATCTTTCTGCTTCACTACAGGCCTAATAGCAATGGTGCTAGCTGACCATGGACTGATACCTCTCACACTGTGAACCAAAATAACCTTTCCTTCTTTAAAGTTGTCTTTCATGAGTGGTTTGTCCCAGTGATGAAAAGATTAGTAATGCTATACCTTTGATATATTAGGGTGAATCCTAAATATTACCAATGTATGAGATTTTCTGGCCAACAAGAATGGTTATATCATATGGTTCAACCAAAAATAGTGTGCTAGGCTAAGTATAATCAGGAGCAGCTTAGGGACAGAATAAACAGGAATGCTTTGATTAGTGAGTCACTGCAGCCTTGGGGACTTCCTTTGACAGTGTAGACAGTTCCTAAGGTAACATCACTTATCAGAATTCTTGTAAGCACACGGCAGCCTAAGGAAGGCTGACAATGTGACATGTCCTACTGTCTAAGAGGCCAGTAACACTGCATACAGTTTACTAAATTCCCGTAACTCAAAGACTTGAGTTAAGGTTTTCAACTCTACCTCCCCACATCTATGTGATATTTCACAACTGATTTAACCCCACTGATCTCCACGTATGGAGGGTACACTTTGTCCTGGGACAGCCGTAAGGTTTAAAGAACAGTGATGCTCTGTAAAGGAGTTTCAGCTATAGAGTGCTGGGCACACATTTTCTCTTAAGCCAAGCAGTCACTGCCAACGGTCTGCCAGCATTTGTCCTGACCCAGTGTTTGATGCTAACGTTTTAGGAAAGCCTTCCATTCAAGGCCCACAACCCGACCATTTGTCCAGTGTGGCTGGTGTCCTGCTGTGCATGGGCTGAGCAGGGCTGAGAATAGCCTGAAATTCTCAGAGTGACCCCAAGCTCCAAACTGCAGTCTCACTTTCTGCTTTCCCAGCCCTATAGGGGGAAGGGAAGGGTGGGAGCCCACGGCACACACCGCCCCCATCTCTTGGCCTCCATTCTGGGGAGAAGAGAGCCAAAGGAACAGCTTGCACTGCCTGAGCAGGCACATGCCAGGAGGGGATCTGAGTCACTCTGACAGCAAAGAGGACCCCGTGACAACCTTCCGCATGGCCTCAGGCCCCCCAGCCACTCCACCAGGGCCTGACACCCGACACCACGCAGGGAAACACAGTTCCTAAACAGAGGCTCCAGCTCACCCACCCTTCAGGCCAGCCTCACTGAAGGCACACACAGCCAAGGGCCATCCTTGCGACCGCAGTGCTTGGCTCTTGTTCTAGCTTCATTCATCTGCATGCGACTGCTATGTCACCACACGCCTTCACTCGCCACCTTCCTCCAGGTCCACCCCTCCAAACACACTTGCACACATCCCTTGTTTATTTCCCGGGACTGTTTGTCTCGTGTTTTTCTCAGCTCACAGGCCACCTCCACTAACAGCTTCTTCCCCTCACTTTTCATTTAGTGAATGTTTAGCAACACCTACCATGTACCACGTACAGCACTGGGTACCGGGGATACAATGGGAGTAGACACATTGGATTCTGTTTTGTACAATTCCCATCCAGTGGAAAAGGACAGGAAATAAACAGTGCATAAAAACATAAAACCCTAGGCAGAGATAAGTAATACAGAGAAAATCACCTAGTGACATGCACTAGAAAGGGAGTGGACAGGGAGGGGACAGCAGTAGGAGCCTCCTCTGAGGACATGATCTTTGAGCCAAGTTCTGAATGACAGAAGCGGTCACCTGAGACCGGGCAGGTGAACATTCTACAAAGGAGGAGCCACAAGTACAAAGGCCAGAGGCGAGTTGCCGATGTTCCGAAGCTGACTTCTTCTTACTTCTTTAATACATTGTGTTCATTGCCTATAAATAGCACCAGCTGAGATATGATGTGTTCTGTCAAGGATAAATGGACAGATACCACTAGTGACCCTAATTTAATGACCTACCAGTCTAATGACTAGACTTACGACCTGCCACTCAGACTTAGTGGCCTGTATGTGGACTTGTGATGCAGGAATGTGAGCGGCAGTGCAGCCTTATGGTGGCTTCAACAGCACAGTGCTGTAGCTTTTGCTGGCTGTCCTATATAGTACAGTTCTGTCATTTTATGTTCCATTGTACATCACAGTATTGCATGCAAGCAAAAGCAAAGTCATCATGATAGAGCTTCCTTTGACTATTTCTTTGTTCTGGATATTGTAATGTATGCACTATACAATTCCTCTTTTAGCAACCAATTCATTTAATGACCTGGTCACAGGAATGGAACTCAATTGTTAAATGAGGAATGACTGTATATAGTTGTGTTTTGTGGGTTTTTGTTTTTCTTTTCTTTTTTTTTTTTGTCTTTTTGAGACAGGATCTTGCTATGTAGTTCAGGCTGGCCTTGAACTCACTTTGTAGCCCAGGGTGGCCTTGAACTCTTAACAATCCTCCTGCCTCAGCCTCCCAAGTGCTGGGATTACAGGCATGCACCACCATGCCTGGCTCTATGTAGTTCTTATCTAAACTTCTTTTTCACACGTATTCTGATCTCCCCCTACCCCCGCCCCCCGCCCACATAAGCAGCTCACTCCTTGAGGGCAGAAACCATCTTTTCCTCCTTTGCAGGCTGGAGGTCATTTCGTGTATGTCCAACTCATCAGTTTCTCTTTCTAGCCTGTCAGTGATCATCCAGGTTGTGGCTCCCTGTTTCTCTGCCCTGTTTGCCCCAGAATTACCCAGGAAGGTTAAAAAGCAGTATCTCAGGCTTTGCCACAGACAAGGATCTCAAATTCTGGCCAGGAACAAGGACTCAAGGGCCCCAGAGTCAAGCACATCAAATTCCAGGGACTGTGCACCTTCTACCAGGGGACCAAGGATGACTATGGGGCATTCTGATTTGGCCTCTGACTTGATCCAGGGAACCACAGCCTGGGCCCCCAGTTTCTCTATCTGCAAAGTGAAAGGTCTTTCACCGAAGGTCTCCAGTTCAGGCCTCACCCTTTAGCAGCTTCCACGTGTCCTCAGTGCATGGGACACGTCGCTTCCACCTCCTGCCCCCTTGACATCTATTACTACTCCTGGTGCCCTCCCAGTTCTCAGTGGAGCTGCTGACAGCTGGGCAGCAGGCACTGGTCAGCGTTTCCTGATGCTGCCTGAGTGTGCATCCTGCTTCCTTCCTGTCTCCTTAGTGTGGGGATGGATGTAGAGAAGGTCTGCCTCCTCATGGGTCCTGGGGCAGCCACTATCACAGAGGCCATCAGGAAAAGGAACAATGAACCTCCCCCACCCTGTCCAGGACCCTGGAGGTGTGATCTTGCCTAGAGGTAGAGGGCATAGTGACAGTGAATCACCTATTTCCAGGCAGTTTCCAAGGCATGTAAGATGCTATTGCTGCCCCTCAGAAGGCTCTGGCGTGTTTTCTTCTAGGTCACCACAATCCTGAGTGCTGGGTCCCTGGTCCATAGCAAGAACCATGTTGAGGGATATGAGCAGCAGGAATCAGTGTGGCCACTGCACAGAGAGGCTCGCAGGCACAGATGGTGCTCAGTGGAGCAGGAGGTCTGCCAGCTCTCAGACTCGGCTTCGTTTCTGCCCCCAGCCTCAAGGGCAGCTGAGGAAGCACCCGATCCTCTGTTCTGGGACTTGTGTCTGGTGCTCCTCTGACGGAATTCCAAATCTCTACAAAGGGAAGCCACAGCTCATTCAGTGTTACAGCTCGGATGAGATGGTTGTGGCTCAGAAGCTAGACATCCAACCAGGCCAGTCACTTCTTAGGTCACAGTGAGTGCAGCCTCTTACCAGTGCCATTTGTGAAATAGATCAAATTATCCCTGTACTTTCACTTTTCCAGACAGTGACAAGTCTAAGTTAAGAGTTAAATGTTAGGGAGTAGCACCTATCATCTGTCTGTCAATCGTAGTAATTCTTGAGTCAAACAAAAGCAGGCTGGAAGATAACTACTGAATGAAAACTGAACCAGTAACCTGGCTCTGGAGCTTGTGGTCTTCACAGGGTTTGTGTAAGAACAATGAAAAGAGCACGGAATGCACCGAGGATCAAGTTCCAGCTCCCCTCTTTACCTGTGGGACCTTTGCTCATCAACCTTCTCATTAGTATGAAGCTGATGTCAGTGTTTAGCTCGCAGGAGTGTCTGGTCAGCACAGAGGCCAAAACGCAGGATGGACTCTATGTGCAATAGGAATTTATAGCATTACTTAACTGTCACTGCCCTGCCATTGACCACAGCAAGGAGAGCCGGGGGTTTTACAAAACCACTTAAATATTCCCCAGATTGCCTGATGATAAAACTTCCCCTGGGGTTTTGCATTTACCTGGAGGAGACTCCTTTGGTCATATCTGCACTTATTCCCCAGAGCTCAACAGAGGCATGGGAAAGATTTTGGAGTGAGGGCACAGAGGGACCAGGGGACCTACTCAAGGCCCCAGGACATGGTGAGGGACTGTAAGAAAACCCACATCTCCTGAACCTCTCCATGTCCAAATGGAGAGATTGTGCTCAGGCTAAGAGAAGGGAAGTCCTTTCCCACAGGAAAGGACTCCTTCTAGCTTCTTTCCCCAGGAAAATCTGGGCACAGGGGCTCCATCCAGAGCCTGGCACTGCCAGCCTTGGTTTCCCTGCCAGCCCACAGGGTGGCCCTGCCCATCCTGGAAAATCAACACAGGTGGTTATGAAAGCCAACACTTCTAGATTTCAGGGCCTCTCAGTGTTAAATCCATGACCTTGCATGCACTTAAAATGCTGCTCTCCGCCTCACAGGCACCTTTCTGGAAGCAGGTGGTGGGGGCTGCGGCTGCCAGCCTGCTGTCGTGTGTGCCATGCCTCCCTCCCGGTCACCTTCCCACAGTAGCAAGCACCTGCCATGGGCTGAGGCCCAGCCCCTTCTTTTTAAAAAATTTTATTCACTTGCTTTGTAAATATTGATGTAGCTCTGGGAATTTATTCATCTTCTTAGTTAAGTCTCAGAAGATTAGATCCCCAGAATGAGATGAAAGGGCCAGAGAAAGAGAGGTAAAGAGCAGGAGGAGAATCAGGGGCAGGCCCCAAAGAGAGACAGAGACAGAGGTGCAGAGAGAAAGGGCCTCTTCTGCTCAGTTCAGCTCAGTTTAATAACTGTGGTTTTAGGCCTGCTCTTCCCTGTGGTGCAGTAGACCAGCATTGCTGACGCAAACACCACAAGAACTAAAATGTCTTAATGGTCCCATTTACACAAAGACACGAATAAAATTAATTTTAGCCATATACGTTAATTTCATATATGTTAATTTCAGTCATATACTGTTAACCCAGTATATCCAAAATCCAATCTTTTTAGCATGCAGTCAGTGTAAAAGTATAAAACAGAAACTTTAAATCTTTATAGACTCTTTGAAATTTGTGGATACAAGTGCTTTATATTTATAGCACATCTCAGTTCAGAAAAGTCACATGTCAAATACTCAAAAGCTGATAGCTACCCTGTGTGCAGCCCTACATATTGGTTATTCTTTTTAAAAAACTGGGGATTTGAAGATCTAATCTGGAAAGGTGTGGTCTTGGCCTTTGAGGAAGAAGCGGAAACCACACAGATAATGCCAACCAAATCCAATAGGAAGAGTGAGGCAGAGGAGTCCACAGATGATCAGGAACACAGCAAATTTAGGCCAACTACAGGCTCAGGAGAGCTCGTGGGCCATCTTAGTGAAGATCAGAGAGACCCAAGAAGTGAGTCTTGAGAACAGCATGCTACAGTTGTGGCCATCTGGAGGAGAGGCCACACATGCCGGGCTGGGATCTAATTTACCAGTGACAGGGAGAAGGTGTAAGCAGATGCCCATGAAATAAACCAAAAAGAAATCAGGTGATGGCTTGAAGGGACAGTGACAGCTCTGGTTATGATCATTCACTTAAGGACGTACTGTGTACCTAGCTAAGAGAAGGAATTTATTTAGATTTTAAGCAGGGGAGCCAGGCATGCGTACAGGTAGGGGAGAAGGACTCAGCCAAGCAAGAAAAAATTGAAAAATATAGAGAATCTGATGAAAAAATCTGACAGAAGCATCCTAAAAGGGACTGCCAAGTTTTCTCTGGGAGAATTAGACTTCATGTTACAAGGACAAGAAGTTGGGATATCCCCCTGTTGAAGCAGGCAGGGAAGGGGAGGTGAGGACAGAGAGATCCTTTACAGTGAGAGAGAATCATGATCTTGTCAGAGCTGAGCATGTCTGTCCTTAGTCCCAAGTTGTCCATGGTTCTGTGATGACAAGGGAACATAACCAAACCCTCTGGTGTGTCATGTTTGACTGTCTGTGACCCATCCTGTCTCCCAGCCCTATTTTCCATACATCAGCTCATTTTGTTTTGTTTTGTTTTTGAGACAGGGACTCCCTATGTAGTTCCTACTGGACTTCAACTCACTATGTAGCCCAGACTGGCCTCCAACTCCTAGTGATCCTCCTGCCTCAGCCTCCCAAATGCTGGGATGACAGTTGTGTGCCACCACGCCCTGCTGGCGTACATCAACTCTTGAGGCCACAGTCAATCTGTGCTACAGCCTCTTCTTCACCTTTCTACCTCTGGCCCCTCATATCTTTTCCTCCCCTAAACTACCTTTACCCACTCATTTCCAAACTGCAGAATCTGTCAAAATCCAGACTCATGGCTTCATCTACCAAGTCTACCCTTGAGCCTCTCTAGGGCAACAATCTCCCCTTCTCTTTCCTGCCACATGCTTCCCCTCCAGCAATTTCTGTCCCATGCCCAAATCAGGGATCCCACCAACACATGAATGACCTGAGGACAGGGCTGGGCCTAGGCCTTCCTTGTGTCCCTGGGGACTTTTCCCAGTGCTTGGCGTGTATTTAATCACACAACCTTACAAGAGCCAGGTGCTAGGATTTTGCTCCCTGCTGTAAACTCATATTAGGTTTATGGGTCTCAAGTAGGCACATGGTAAGTAGTCTTTGGACAATAAGTAGATGGATAAATACTTGTTTATGTAACCCAATCGAGTATTCAAAGCCTCAGAATTAGGTATCATCTTGTAAAGCTGTTTTGTGTTCTTTTTCAGCACATGGTATAGAACCCTATCCACAAGGAGCATGTAAATAATGCTATTGACTGGATACTGGGTAACAGTGAATTGGACTCATAAGTTACTTTTGTTCTAAGGAGATCAAAAACTTTACAACTGAGGTTTCCAGTGGGTGGTTTGGAAGTTTTGGATTTGAGAGCCCTTCTTGAACTTTACACCTCCAGTTGGCCTGTTCCTCAAGAATATGTTTCCAGTAACATCACATGTGCTTAGACATCAGTGTCTCCTCTGTACAGGTAGAAAAACAGCAGAATGGAGGGCTTAAGGGCCTTATTCTAATGTAACAAAAGCCCCTGGAAAGCGAAGCTTGGATCCAGGTCTCCCCTGCTTTAGTGCTACATCACTGCTCTGTGTGACAAGCCACAGGCAGAAGTGTTCCAAAGTCTGTTCCTCCAATCTCTGTCCCCTGATCCCAAGATGCATATAGCTGCTTGGAGCCTACTAAACACCATTAACTTCAATAGCAGGCTTTCCCAAAGAGATGTCCTTACAGAAAGAGTGGGACTTCCCCAAATTGGTCCCTACTCTTTATTTTG